>JABJVR010006395.1:0-12507 GCA_025773905.1 Chitala chitala
ACACACACACACACACACACACACACACACACACACACACACACACACACACACACACACACACACACACACATGATACAGAGGGGAGAAGACTTGCATCCAAAATGTTTGTTCAAGTCAAACAACCTTGTTCTTGTAGTAATGGTAAAAATGTAGTAATGGTAAAAATATCAAAACAGCTTCAGTAAATGCTGACTAAAAGTTACTGCCAAAGAAATTATGTATGTATTTGCAACATCAAGTGTCACATTGCAATTGTAAATTAGTAAATTCAGTTGTTATTCTGAAACAGAGAACACAAATTATAATGTTTTCTGGCTGTCCTGAGTAATTGAATATCTCTAAATTCAAAATTTAGACAAAAAACTGCACAAATTGCCACAAAGTTCATAAAAGACATGTCACATATGTTCGTGTCCATGCCTGAAGGGGATTAAGCTATTGCAAGATTTACCAAGATTGTTTTAGGGCATTGATCATCTAATGGCACAGCACTGTCAAATGTAAGAATTAAAATTTTAAACTTACCCAAAAAGAAAACCACACAGTTAATCCATTAAATTCAGATGGCTGTGTACATACATATGTGCTCCACAATGAAATTGTACTCCACTGTTGGCAATGCTCAATTTCATGAAACAGAAATAGTGTCTTTGTGATTATAGCATTACAAAGAGAAACACACTGCGAGGGCACAGGGTGATGTGCTGACGTGTCATGGCATGGTGTAAAGTTCAGCAGCTGTGCAGCGGGCGGTTAAGGAGTGCAGTGTTGACTCTTCCTAAGTGCCTTATTTGCATGTTATGGCTGTTTAAGTTAGAAACTTTACACAGAGCACCACACACTTCAAACAGATGGGTTAAGGAGGTGATGCTGTGTCAAAGTTTCTAATTCAAGAGAAATAGTCTTAGGAACATTTTATAAAGCAAAGTGAGGACAGCTTTCTGTGCTGTATAATTGCTGACTACAACTTATAAATAAACCAAATGTGTTAAATAAGCACAGTCTGTTTTTTAATTAGATACAAGCATTGCTGCCTGTAAATGACACAGATTATTACAGGAAACTCCCACGAAGCCACGTCAATGTTTATTTAACCCTTCTTGTATCTGTTTAAAATTTATGATGTTTTACTCAGTTTTGTCAGAATCATGCACAGAGAAGTTGTTCTGGCCATTGCTTGGTCCAGCAATGCTCCTGGTTACCTTTCTCAGTGCAAAGATCATCTCAGTGGCTTTGGGATACACAAAAAAAGCTAATAAGATGTTCCCTCAGCATGTCCAAGCTATGAGGGCCAAGCAACAGTGTCATGTAAAAGTGCAGCACTACAAACCCTGATCCCATCATCTTGCTTTATCAGATGAGGGTCATGCCATGTTGTTGCTCTCTGTTCATTCAGTGACAATCATTCATGAAATGTTTTTGCTGGAATTATTACAGCCTGTCCATATTCTTCAATGTATACAAAAACAAGCCATGAGATCAA
The DNA here is from genome assembly GCA_025773905.1 of Chitala chitala. Classification (NCBI taxonomy): domain Eukaryota; kingdom Metazoa; phylum Chordata; class Actinopteri; order Osteoglossiformes; family Notopteridae; genus Chitala; species Chitala chitala. The sequence goes on from JABJVR010006395.1 coordinate 1,487, forward strand.
TCCCTAACAATTAGAACTGAAAACAAGTAGATTAAAGACAGAAATGTTAAAAAAAGCTCAGCTGTGTAAAGCTACTTGTAATTGTAGAAGTTTTAAGCCATAATGTAAAAATATTTACTGACATTTAGCCAGTGTAATATCAGTCAGTCATCTTCTATACCGCTTATTCCTGGTGAGGGTTATGGGGAAGCCTGGAGCCCATCCCAGAACACATAGGGCACAGGACACCCAGGGTGGGGCACCAATCCACCACAGGGCACACACACACACACACTACAGGCAATTTGGGCACACCAATCAACCTAACCTGCATGTCTTTGGACTATTGGAGGAAACCCACCAAGCACAGGGAGAACATGCAAACTCCATGCATACAGACCCAAGGCAGGAATCAAACCACAGGCCTGGAGGTGCAAGGAGACAGTGCTGACCACCATGCCACCGTGCCACCTCCAGTGTAATATAATATTGTCATTATGAGGGGGCTGCAGTACAAGGGGTCTGCATTGTTCCGCTCAGGAAAAGTACATTCAGTCAGTTGTCATTCTCCGTTAAAGCAGCACAAGAATGGAACTCTGTCCCAATGAGCATCCGAGAACTGGATTCATATAACGTTCAAAATTAATCTGAGGAATTGGCTCATCAACAATCAGACCTGTCAACATTAACACAAGTAATGAGATCTCCCCTGTATCCTGGCCTTACTTCTTCCTGTCTCCGTGATGTTACATTGGTGTTTTAAATGTTTGTTTTGTTGTGGGTTTATTGTTATTTATTGTTATTGTGTTTAGGATAACACTTTCTGTCCAGGGACTGCAGATGGAAAATAGCCATTTGGCTACTTCTGTTGCATTTACACTTATGTGAATTAATGTATAATTTCCCTGTCAAATAAACTAACATTCATTCATTCATTCATTCATTCATAATGTTTATCATGAAGAACTGTGGCACACTAACAGTTGTTTGGTTAGCTTGTGTCATGCCACCAAGAAATATTGCTGCTTCTTGTATGTCTTGTTTGCCAATCTACACACCTGCCCCCGATTTGTGATGGTTTTGTTAAGCATTTAATACTCTGATCTTCTGCTTTTGCTTTGCAAGTTCACTCACATGTTGATAACCACGCAGCTGCTATCCCTGCTCTTGCCTCTCATTCATTCATTCATTCATCTCACCCTCCACCTTCATTAACACCAGTGCCCTCTTGTACCTACTGTAATGGACTGCTTAGACCAGAACATCGACCCTTTGCCCAATATCCAGCAGAGCTAGCTGCGGCAGTGCTTTCCAACATGCAAGTGGCTCTTGCTGCTGCAACCCAACTGGAACCTCGGTGCCAGGAATTCCTGTGCCAAAGCACTGTGGAGGAAGCCATGAAGTAGGGGTGGGCAATATGGCCAAAATGTCATATCACAACATTTTTGGTTAGAGTCACAATTCACAAAATAGATCACTTTTTTTTTTTTTACAAACCAACCAAATTGGTGTGTATGTAGTAATGTTAATTAACCATTTAACAAACTATTCTATTCTTACAAGAAACACTGCTTATAATGTGATAATAACAACAACAACAATAATAATAATAATACATTATTAATGAATGTAAAATATAAGACAAACTGACTCATTGCAAAAGCACTTTTAAATGTTTTAAAGTGTGGATAACAATACAAGTTTATGTATCTCGGTGTATATATATATATAGACTAAGGAGGAAATAAGACACAACTGAGAGCACTGATGAAATTAACAAGGGGAGAACAGAATTAGGGAGCACATAGAAATGAGGGACATCTGGTTGACAGAGGAGATGTGACAGGTGCATGTTGTTACACATGGCATAGTTCTTTATAAAATACGAATATATCAATAGGGTCTATTGTCTAATCTAATAAAATATATCAATCACAATACCCATTTGTACTTACCTTCCTGGCATGAATTTAGCCTATAACCCAGCACAATATAAGTAATGACACTAGCTCTGCTTCTCAATGTAAATAAAGTGATTCAAGATGAAAAAGTAAAGATAATGAAATTGATATAAACGAATATTCCTTCTCGATACAGGGCTTTACAGTGCAACAGTTATCGCTCTTTGTGATTAAAACATATTCTGTGAGAAGATAAATAATGCATTCACATGGCTGTGACATTTGCTATATTGAAATAATCACCCTGAACTCATGTAACTTGGTTGTGCCCTGCTCTCATTGGGAGGAATGATAAAGGTAGTTAAGAGACCATCTATGTTATTAAGGTGGCTAACCAGGACATATCATGTCCACCTGCCCCCACCAAGTGGCAAGAGAGAGAATTTATGAAGCAAACCTCCCTCAAAATAAGAACATGAGCTTTCTATATATTTTTACCTGGTACCTATATGTTCCAGTTACAATAACCCTCTGTTTTTGGGCAGTATGCCATCCTAACCTGATTGATTCAGGACTCCCTGGCAACTTTATAGATGTAGCTTTCGCTGATAGCCATAATATCCCTGTACAACTTCTATTACCCCCTTTGTGTTATCTCCATTAACAGGAAGCCCCTACATTCCGGACATATAGCTAAACTTCTTGCGTATATATGTATGTATGTCAGATAGCCCTGGATATTACGTCACAACCCTCCAAAGAAATGGAGAACTTGCCAAAGAAATTGCTTGTCTGTTCCATGTCATGTCTCGTCAACTGAAAGCCCACAGCAAAGACTGACCAACAATCTGCCCCATGAGTACCCAATTTTCATAGACATATTAAGTGCAAAGCACTTGTGTTATCACCGCATCCTTCATTAGACTGTGTGATTGAAATGTTCCAAGGAGCCCCTGTCCTAAGATGAATTGTATTCTCGTTTTGGGCAATGAATCATTATATCCAAGAAGAGCTGGAACAGGGCATCATTCATCTGTCTAACTCTCTGGTCGCTTCCAGTTTCTTTTGTGTTGAAAAGAAAGATGGCAGTTTATGTCCTTCTGTGGATTACCAGGCTTTATATCACATAATCAAAATGATCAGTTATCCCTCCCTCTAATTCCAGCTGTTTTGCAGCAAATATGGTCAGCAGAGATTTTTATTAAATTAGACCTTAGGAATGCATACTCCTTCATTCCCGTAAAGGAGGGAGACAAATGGAAGACAGCCCTCATGACTAATTGAGGGCACTACTATCTGGTTACACCTTATGGGCTGATAAATACTTTTTCTATGTTTCAGCCTTTCATTAACAAAGTATTTTTCATCATGATCTGTCACTATGTAATAGTTTATATTGATATTATATTCCCCCATGTTACCCATGCTAGAAGAGACCTGTGAATTCCTCACCACCACCATCTCCTTCTTGGGCTATGTAATTAGCCCTACAGGAGTGAACATGGGTGACAGTAAGGTCAAGGTACTACAGAATCCAAGTTCATCGTGGAATGACAGTGCTTCTTAGGATGAAACAATTTTTACTGTAGGTTTATCTGTGGTTGCAATACTATCTCCATGCATCTAACAGCTTTGTTGAAGCAGTCTCTGAAGACACTGCACAAGACTGAACTGGCTTGCAAGGCTTTTGAAAAATGTAAGTGCCTTTCTTGCTCCACCTTTATTGTCAGGCAGCCAGGTCCAAACAAGCCTTTCATTGTGGAAGTGGACATGTTGGAAATAGGTGTGGAGGCAGTGCAGTCACAGAGTCGAGGAAACCCAGGAAAGATACTCCAGTGTGCCTTTTGTGGAAAAAAAAACACTCAGTCACTTTGAGAGAAACTATGATGGGCATAACTGCAGATTGTTAGTGATGAAACAAGCACTAGAAGAATGGAGGCACTGGCTGGGCAGTGGGCTGTGGGGGGAGGGGGCACAGCTGGAGTTGTTTTAATCAACCACAGGTACCTAGAGTACCTGCAAACAGCAAAACACCTCAATGCTGGATCCTTTTACTCCCTGTGGCAGAATGCCTAAACCAGACCTTCTGCCTGATATTCAATGGTATTGAATTCAACACTGAATTCAATACCATCAGTACCCTGTGTCAATACGCTGCATCAGTGCGCTGTATCAGTACCCTGTGTCAGTGTGCTGCATCGGTGTGCTGTATCAGTACCCTGTGTCAGTACGCTGCATCGGTGTGCTGTATCAGTACCCTGTGTCAGTACGCTGCGTCGGTGTGCTGTATCAGTACCCCGTGTCAGTGTGCTGTATCAGTGTGCTGTATCAGTACCCTGTGTCAGTACGCTGCATCGGTGTGCTGTATCAGTACCCCGTGTCAGTGTGCTGCATCAGTGTACTGTATCAGTACCCTGTGTCAGTACGCTGCATCGGTGTGCTGTATCAGTACCCTGTGTCAGTACCCTGTATCAGTGTGCTGTATCAGTACGCTGTATCAGTACCCTGAGTCAGTACGCTGCATCAGTGTGCTGTAACACATTATCTCACACCTTAAACCATATTACTCGGCACACTGTCTGTTTCATATGTTTCGTCTTGTCGGGTGTATTTGCACTGTTTGCACATCCTTTGCACTCATGCACTTTATGTAGTTACGGTCTCTTTTTAGTTAACTTTAGATATGTGTATCTCGTGCAGCTATATGTTGTTATATGTAGCACCGTGGTCCTAGAGGAACGTTATTTCGTTTCACTGTGTACTGTACTCACTGTGTATGGTTGAAATGACAATAAAAACCACTTTGACTTTGACTTAGGCTTTGAGTGTTTGACTATGGCTTTGGTTACTTCACTTTGTGCAAATAAAGTCTGTGACTCTGTACTGAAACCTCAACCCTAATCTTCACACGCTAAGGGGGTGGACTTTTAAAGAAATGCAATGTTGCTGTTTGCAGTGGTCAAAATGTGACGTGGACAGTCACCATCCCCTTAGAACACAATAACTAGCTACAATGTAACGTGTAAAATGTAAAATGCAACAGCATGTAGAGCCGGTTTGGCTCTCTGACCCAGAATGACGCATACTCGAGGGGCTGGTTCTAGGTTCGCCGAGAGTGGGGTGGCAAGCACAGAAACGAGCCGAGACCAGACATTTCCATGTAAATTAAGACTTTACTTAACACAACTAAAGCTAACTAATAATGTGGAAAAAAGTAATGACGACAATAACAATAATATTGATTGGTAACAACAGTAACAATGATAGCGGTTACACAGGTAAATGCTTCGAATTGTTCTTTTCACAAAACTAATAAATTATTCACTTTAAACACTTGTCTAGGTTTTCTCATTAAGTTTATTCTAATATCATTTACCTGTAACCTTCTATTCTAGTGATTGTGTTGTGCAACCTCTTATGTTAGTTTAAACAGTTGAGATTGTGGAACTGTGAAAACTAAATTTCGCTACAACATTGTTTACCTGCCTTAATAAAGGCTTATGTTTTGAAGATAGGTCAAAATGTATTTGCCTTGATAGTTTGCTTTTTGTATCAATATAAATATCTAGCTAAATGCACTCAAAAGAAATTACATACAACTACAATTTCTTTACCTACATAGGCTCATGGAGTGTTTTTATGGATTTTAAATAGTGGCATCTGCTTCTTAATGAAATGGTAAATCAGCAGTAAGCAAGCATTTACAGTTTCATGTTTTTTTAGGACAGTGGGTTTGGAAAGCAGTTTTCATTCTACTTAAGCCTGAAGTTAATGGATTGTGATTTAAAACTGCATTTTAATATTTGCTCGAAATATTGACATTTATACAGACAGGCATTTAAAGTAATAATACTATGTGAAATTAGTTCTTGAAGTTTTAATCCATTTTTAATTGCTCATAACTTTATATTTCTTGATTTACAATGGATTTGGATGCGCAGTTAATCTGCATAAATGAGAACTTGTTTTGGAACAAAAATATTTTAAGAGTGTCATTGAAAAGTAAGCATGTATAAGACCCTTCCTCTAACAACCTCTAACAGATGAAGAATTTTCTTGTCAATTAATTTAATAAGAACGATATCTTCGGAATGTGTGTGGATTATGACAGTACGAGTGCTCTTTAGCAACCCATCTGGCATAAATCTTGCCATAGTTAAGAAAAAAAAATGAAAATAATTCCAATCAATATATACAGAAAATCTGAAAAATTGTGTTTAAACCTTGACCTAAACTTTGAAACTCGAAATCTCCCATTATGTAAACCTTTCCAATTTTACCAGCTTCATTAACAGCTAAGAGTTGATTTCATCTTAAGCACAATGTTGCTTTTGGTATGCAAATGTCCTACATTAGAATATTAATTTTAAATATCAAAATAGTGGGTTAATTCAAAGCTGCTTTCACAAGAGCATCTTAGATAGAATATAGGTCTGGTACACAATTCCAACATAGGGCCTGCAAAGTAAAAACTCTTTAAATATGTCTTCACTAAAACAATCTGGTGATAGACTGGAAAAACATTATGTTGGATCCCACTGGTCTATACTTGTTTGTTGATGGCTGGTTTAAAGCAAAGCATTTAATTACTGTAGTGCATGGCTGTGGAAACACGGTCCTCAAGGGCTGCAGAGGGTGCAGGTTTTTGTGCCAGAAAATTTCTGCTGTTCATTAATTATTACAATTTGAAAGCACTTAATGGTTACTGGTTTGAGGTAAACCCCATGCTACACTAATTAGACATTTTCTTTTTAGTCAATCTGATTCTGCAGTTAGCCATACTGTAATGTATGGCTTATATTTTTGTTAAAGTTTTTAAAGCACAAGAGTCTTACTTTTAGCTTTCTTTTTTGTAACTCTTATTTTCTCTGAATAAGTTACGAGAATTAAGCACATACAGATGCAAAAGATAATGAAGGATGTGGAGAAGCAGCAATGTAGCGGATCATTAAGGTAATGGTGAAATGAATTAGAATGAATTGGCTGAAACATAAACCTGCAGCCACAGTGGACCTTTATGACGGGCATTCCCCCCCCCCACTGCTGTAGTGTGACCACTTGTTCAATGTCATCTAAGAAAATTAATGTTTTGCAGATGAGTTCATTGAAAATAGGAAATTTGTATGTAAATATAATAATGTGTAGCGTAATATTAATATTGACATCCAACTGGCCTTGAAGGGACAGTATTTTTTATTTAATCTGTTAAGATGCATTGCCTACATGAACATTTTGTAGTGGATAATAAATATAAGCTCATCTTTAGCATTCTGTTAAATTTACATACCATTTACACTAAATATATTATCGTCTAGATAACATACAGAAAAAAATTGTAATCAAGGACTAATGTTTCTTTCAAACTGTTCTTGATATCCATCCAATATTTCCCTTCAACAGCAGTACTGGTCTCCCTTAAATATTAGTATTATTTATATAGGTTTTTATTGGTATAATTAACACTAATAATAATATGTCATACAGTTATCCTCGTATATATTTTATCACATCCTCTGCAATTGATTGTTCCAGTCTAAGAGCCCGACCGACAACTATTTGGAATGACATCATTTGAGTACAACAGATTGAACAGTGGTCTCTCGCTGCTGGGGACGGTGGAGAGGATGCCGTGTTTCACAGCGGAGTTAGAAGAAAGGCGTATTCTCTGTGGCTCTGCCTCTTTTGTTCGGGAAACCAACAATATCTCGACATGCTTAGCCTTGGAAGGATGTAATGTATCCGTATACCTCGCTTTAATGTGAAAATGGTGAGTATTTATTGTTTCTTGTGTTATGCATTGTAAGCTCCGCTGTTGCTATGCCCCCCTCCGTGCTTTTTGAAAGAAATGCCCGATACGGCTTGAATTAAATAAGCGCAGCTTGACAACTAGTCTCTCCAGATCACGGTGACCGAGATTCCTAACCAGGTAGCTACCTAACTACTTTCAGTTTCGATTTCGTGTTAGTTGAGTGCATAATTTGAGATCGTGCATAACTAGGTGCCTTCACAGATTTCTTTGGAAACAGATGATGTCGCGGTGAAGCTCAATTTGTCGGTCAGCTGCTCACACCCCACGAACAAGTTAATTCTGCCGTTGCTCTTGCATTTGGCAAAACACTGCGATCGTTTTGGCTTCCTACAGCTTTAGGTAATGAATGAAAAATAAATGTTTAGGTACACGGACGGGGGGACTGTTCAACCTGGATAACGGCATGCCTTAAAAGCGCTCTGTACTGTTTATTTATTTAAAACCTGTAGTGTTTGCTTGCACACCTTGCCAGGTTTTCCTATGCAGGCAGTATCGTCTTGAATCTTTAACTAATCCCATGCTTTCTTTCCAGATTTAAACAGCGTGTTTTCTGTTATTTTCCTTCATTTCCCCCACCACAGCATTGAGTGTAACGTTGTCTTGAATATGCACACATGCAAATTTATACTTAATATGTGAGAACTGTCGTGTTTATTTTCATGTACCTTTTGTAGGGTTTTTGTGGCAATGGTTGCATCGTTTTTAAAATGATAGATATGCTATGGCTTTATTGTACTGATATAATTCTCCGTAGTTTTTTTTTTTGTGTTTTTAAATGAATATCATATAATCACATTCATACACATACAATTGTTAAACATAAAAACGGAAAGCGCGGAATTGTTTGTTTTTTTACGAGAAATGTTTGTTTTATCCCAGAATTGTTTTCCACTCTTAATATGGGTTTTCGGAGTAAATTTGTGTATTTGGGCTATAAATGATAGCTGTGCTATATCAGTATCTGCACTAATAAATTCCTAGTGACTATCTCCTAAGTATTAGAGACTAGTTCATACCAATAACTTGCAGTTGAAAGCTGGAAAAAAATTTAAAGCAATATCTTACACCAGTACTGTCCTCGATCATTTACCAGTAGACCTACCTTTAGGTTACTAGTTTATAGTTCTGTACGTATAATTGAAACCCCAGTTAAACTGAACGGCATGCTCATATACAGTTTTAACTGCAAATATTTGTCACTATGAAAATGTCATTGGAATTTCTTGATAAGTTGGAACCAAGTATTTTTTATTTCTATAATGAAATGGTGTGCATTTACAAATGATGTAATGTAGCAGTGATCATCAGATGGTGAGCTCTGCCTTACGTCTTACAAAACACTTTGGGATATGTACACGAACGTATTTCTGTACGTATATGTAGCCTATGTGTCATGGTGGTGGATTTTCTTTTGCTGCAGTTCAATTGAAACTCCAGTATCTGGAAAATTTAAACAGCCTTACTTGTCACTGAGTGGTCATTAGATGGTTTTCTGGTTTGGACCTTTGGTGCTCTCTGTACAAAACGACATGTCACTATGGTATATGACAAACAACTCTGCTTCCTCAGTGAAAATATTTGGGTTTGTGTGAATGGCCTCTGTGCTGTACCAAATACTAGTCATCCTCTAATCATCATATTACAGACAGAATATTATGTATTTCGATAAGACATGTAAGTTAAGGACGCACACAGGGTAGGAGACATTCCAGAATTTGTTTTACAGTGGTGTGCAGATTGCACTGGCAAACTCCATCTGTAGGATAACTGTGAATTCACAGGAAAGAGTCTTTCTGAATGTTTTTAAGGAACAATATTAACAGCTTAACATCTGCTACTTCACTGCAACAAAAACGGGTAAAGCAGTTTGAGGCAAAATTATCTTGTCCAAATGTCTAAAAGCAGCACTACCTTGTCTCCAACCTGCTGGGAAGTTGAGAAGCGGCGTCCTCCCTGCAAGCTAACAGCTACTTTACACACTGCAGCTCCCGCAGCGGGTGTGTGAGCGCATTGTCACTGCAGCCGCCATCGATGCCCCGCAGGTCCCGGTGGGGCACTGACGCATCGACCAGGCCGCGTTCCGAATGCGACTCCAAGGCACGCCTCCCTTGCAGAAGAGGAGCAGTCCTCCTCCGATGCCATCAAACCCTTTAACTGATGTAATTGCACAGAAAAATTGATTTTGCACACCCTTTATTATGGCATCCGTGTGATATCGTGCATGTTGCAGCAACCGTGCTGCGTGTTAATGCGGTCCGTCTACTTGAATGGTCATCCCCGGTTTGATAGTGAACAGTTTGAGGTGGGGAAATATTTAATTGACCTGGCTTGTGTGGTGTTAATGAATTCCACTTGTAAAGGAATGGTTTTTATTATAAGGCTATATGTGGTGTGCCTCATTTCACTCTTGGGGGGAGACAATAAATAGAAATATTTATTCCCTACAGCAATTCCTGAGGGGGACACAAATGACACAGTTTGGTTTTCAGTGACATACTGGGGGGGAGAGAGACAACACTTTGGAAGAGGGGCAATGTCTCCTGCAGGGACAGGCTGTGTCCTTGCTTTGGACGTTTTATAGGCTGTGTGTCGACCATTCAGAGTTGAAGTTTTAAACTACACAACTACACAAATTGAGTTGCAGTTCTGTTGTTACTTTTAAAAAAATACCTCTCGAAGTGCACCTCACTCTTTCATGTGGAGTTTGTGTATGTGCATAGACAGCATGTAAGGATGTAAGGAGAACTCTGGATTGGAGTCAGCTACAAAAATTTTACATTGTTATTAATTATATTTCTGGTTTTAAAAGACATGAGAGATGCTCATTAGCATCATGGGCTCTAGTTAGACTGAATTTTATTATTTTGTGGGACTGCTTTGTGTTTCCATGTAGGCCTATCCAGCCCTGGTGTTAGACATGGCTGTTTAAGTCTGAAACTGATTGTATTTAATTAAGCATTCTGATGAATCCTACCATATTTATGCCACTGGGATGTTTTGCATGTATTTATGGAAAAGGTTAGCACCATCATGAATATGTGATGTATGACCCGTGTATACAGCATTGTATGTGTGTGTGTGTGTGTGTATGTGTGTGTAAGTGCGTGTGCACAAGCACGCATGTGTATCAAATGTTCAGCTCAAATATCGAAAATAATTTTTTAAATTTTAAGATTTTAATTTTTTATTAAAATAAAATCAGTAGGGGGCAGCACAATGGTGTGGTGATTAGCACTGTCACCTCGCACCTCCAGACCTGGGGTTCGATTCCCACCTTGGGTCTGTGTGCGTGGAGTTTGCATGTTCTCCCTGTGCTTGGTGGGTTTTCTCCA
>JABJVR010006396.1:0-12504 GCA_025773905.1 Chitala chitala
CTCCACGCACACAGACCCAAGGCGGGAATTGAGCCCCAGGCCAGGAGGTGCGCAGCGACAGTGCTAACCACCACGCCGGAGGCTATTCATAATATTAATAATATACACATAGGCCATGCAGGTGTATCAAGACTGTGGAGGCCTCAAGGTGTACCAGAGCGCTCTTTTCTGTCTTGATGAACAATCAGACTTTGTTTTAGAATTCACCGCAGAGCCTGGCCTCTGAAGAGCTGGACACGTCTTTGGGAAACCCTCTCTCGTTAGCGGGGCGAAGCGTCGCTCACCCTCTGACAGTCGACGGGTTTGTGCTCACAGCCTGTCGGACCACAGCTTTGCTACTCGAGACCGATAAAGCTGTGTAAACATCACAAAAATGAAGAGCTGCAGTACGCCCATTTGGAAATTATTAACTGCGCTCTATACCCTGTGTTTAAATTATTATAGCCAAACCCAGAATTTTGGCTCTTAGCAGCTACCGTGATGAAGGGGTCAGAGATTTATGAAGGCACAAGCTTCTCAAGCCCAAGTGAAGCCAATTCCTTATGAAAAATATTTTACTTTACTAACAAATATGACATAACCAACCCACACACATTTTTATCGTATATACATGACATTAAGGAAGTACTGTAACTGATCTACAACAGGAAGTACTACAGTTCACTAATATATGCTTACAGTTTTGTAATAAATAGCAAACCTTGCAGATCTGACCTTGAAAAATGCAATTTCGTTTAGAATTTGTTTCCAGTTATTTTATTACTCCTTGCATGTACATTTTTTAACCAACAAAAGCGTTTCTGATTTCTGTTTTCAGCTGTACCTGTTATTGCCCATGGCAGTTGATTTTTGTTGTGACGCTACAGTAAAAATCTAGCTTCACTGGAAAATAGTTCAGGTTTTACATTAAACACCTTGTAATTAATTATTTAGCATTCATGGGACAACATATACAATTGGAGAAATGACAAACGAAGTTTTTGTCCTAATGGAATTAATAATCAGAATTGATTTGCAGAATATAATATTACACCTCATTTCTCATGCACTACCAGTTAATTTTGTTGCTGTTTATTTTTGTATGAGTACCACAAGCAGACATTGGCATTAATGCTTTTCCACTGAAAGCAGAACCGTTTATAAATCTCCTTTCTACAGTAATAGTGGAATCCATGATGCACATTTTTCATAGACTTCATAATACTGACCCAGACTGCGGTTTCTGCGTTTTATTTCGACAAGCCCAGTCCAGCCACCCTCACAAACCAAAATTATCAAACAGAGGAGAGCCTTCATTCAAATTAGCACTGGTCTCCTGTAAGTCTAGCTATACTGGCAATCTTGAACCTTTTTGCCCCATAATTACACTTCCCAGGTTTTTAGTTATATCTTGGCCTTTAACCAGCCGTTTCTGGCCCTCAATGGGAGTGCTGTAGATGAAGCATGCATGTGTCATTCACGCGAGTGGAACAGCGTGTGATGATGGACAGGTCCACACGCCAGCCTGCTGCAGTACACTGAGTGTGCTGTGCCCAGTCAGGTGCGTGTCCTGATTTTCTGGCTTTCTTCTACCACAGTGCAAATGTTTGGTGTTAACACGCATTGCAGATGTATCTATATTGTCTTGAACATGTGTATATCTGTGTACAGTATACTCTGTTATTGATTGGCATGTAAATGACAGACAAACTATAAACAAAATTTGTGCAAATCATTTTATACTGCACCTAGCTATAACAGAAACAACAACAATAATGACAATAATAATAATAACATTTTTTATTATTATTATTATTATTATTATTGTTGTTGTTGTTTTCCCTTGTTTACCAACAAGGAAGCATCTGTTCCAACAACCAGGTCATAAAGTGACTCTGACTGTGCTTCTGCTTACGTGACTCTGACTATGCATAGGTGTGACTCTGACTGTGCTTCTGCTTACGTGACTCTGACTGTGCTTCTGCTTACGTGACTCTGACTGTGCATAGGTGTGGCTCTGACTGTGCTTCTGCTTACGTGACTCTGACTGTGCATAGGTGCGGCTCTGACTGTGCTTAAGAATATACTTCAACCTTCAATACTCAATTTCTTCTATAATTTAATCTTCATGAGATGGACATTTGATAATAATAATAATAATAACAATAATAATAATAATAATAATAATAATAATAATAATAATAATAAATCTAAGTACCCACCAGTGTAGAAAAGTAAAAAAGTAACCTAGGATTAACCCAGTGACGTAGGAGTTGTTAAGAGGGGCAGCAGTCAGGAGTGTGTGGCAAATGGTAGTCCACAGGTCAGAAAGAGGGAAAGGGAGAGGAAAGGGAGAGAAGGGCTCGGAAGATGAAGAACAGATGTTCCATCTCACACTTGTGCCAGAATCATTGATCATGCTATACACTGTGGTCTTTTTATTATAATGGATGGTCAGTGGGCGCACCTTAGTCTCCGCAGGTCAACAGTGAAACTATTCAAGAATGGAAATACTTCATTTACAGTGCTGTGTTGCCTTATTGTACTTAAGCAGGGCATAACATATGTGAAATTCCTTCCCTACGAGTGTTATGTATTTTTGTATACGAGAAGCGGTCAAGTACAATGATGCTTGTATGTTCTAATGAGGTTGTTCTAATTGTTACATCACCCAGTTAAGTTAGAAAAGTTATCATTTAGTCACTTCAGCTAATTACACGTCTTTTTGGAATGAATTTCTCCTCTTATCTGATGTGTTTGGCAGGTTGTGTTTCTGTATACACCCTGTGCTTTGTCTGTTACACCTTTCCTGATAAAAGACTGTTTACATCAGCCAGATTTCATTGTGAACTTGCACAATACATAAAGACAGACAAAGGTCTAGCTCTTATAATTGAAACATCTTTATATATGTTCATATCAACACTTATTGTGAAGAAAACACCTGCATGTAGTGCTCTATGCATGAATTAGCATTTGCACAAATAATCATGTAAATAATTAAATTTCAACATATACAGGTTAATGTAAATATACAGCAAAAAAATATTCCACTACATATACCTGGAATAATTTGCATTGTATGCAGTCATTTGCAGAAATCTTGAATTTTTATATTTTTAAGAGGAACATGTCTGAAGGAAAAGCCAAGCCTGTCTTCATTTATACTAGTGGTGCAAAATGAAGGTGATGCAAGATGTGCTCCTACATTCATGGACCCAGGATGACTGTCACTCCCATCTGTGTAGCCACCTCCTGAGACGGAGTTCTGTCTCAGATTCTGGAAAATGCACAGTTACTCCTGGAGACCTCTGGCTGTGGTGGCCTGACAGCTCATGTCGCCTTTGTCTTCACATAAGACAGAGCACCTTTTCAACAAAACCCCCCCACCACCCGCAACACATCGGAACGTGCCGTCTCCCCTCTTCCCATTGCTGGCTTGTCGAGGAATTCCATCCAACACTGCAGAAAACGGTGTACAGCTGTCCTCCACAGCGCCAGATGTGGTGTTTGCCAGATGTTTTGGCAGTCACTCTAGGAGATTGTCAGGGATGGGTTTTCCAGCCCAGGAGACTCTACCTTACTGCACTGCAGGAGAAAACATACTGAGTGATACTGAGTACAGTTCTTGGATGAAAGAAAGACTAAACAATGGTTTTTTTTTGTATGTACAGTCAGGCTTTACTAATTTTCCACACAATCATTTATTTTTTTGTGAGGATATTTTCTGAGAGGAATATTGTATTGTATACTAATATTTATTCATTTTATCCATAATCAATGCATAACATAGATAATGAAATATGACTTTGTTCAACTTTTCTGTTGATGGAAAGTCAACATAATGTCAATTATTGATAATTTATTAGGTCGCACATTTCCACACACTTTACTTCTAGGATCAAACATGTACGTTTTAATTCAGATTTAATTGTCATGATGACATGAAGTAGTGTGTTTGCAGCATCGCCTGTCCATTGCACACTTCGCAAATGAACTTGTTTTCTCTCAAGTGGCTGTGCCTCTCCCTCATCTGCAGTGACATGTATTGCCCAAATGGCTGCCAGCAGAACCAAACAAACGGTGTCATTCTCCTGTTTACCATGTCACAAACACTACAGGCTGCAGAACAAAAAACCATGACACACAAAAGAGAAAGTGTGAGTGTACCATGGTACACCTGAGTCAGTATAAATGTCTTATGCTGAAGGGAAAAGCCTGCAATGCATGTGTGTGTGTGTGCGTGTGTGTGTGTGTGTGTGTGTGTGTTGGGCAGGGGGAGTAATACTGGAACCTGACAGCTCCAACTAAATTATAAGTATTTAAGCATACTTGAACTGTCATTAAGCACTCCGTTACATTATGTAAAGCATGTATGGATGATCTCTATTAAAACGATGCAGGGTGACAGTTACTAAGAATTATTTCAGGTGAAAACTGCTATTGCTGTAGCAGGAGGTGACGCCATACGCAGTGTTTTCAAAAGGGGCCCACTTTGGTGACCAGTTCGTAACAAATTTTCTCCCACAGCCGACTTGTGTCTGGCAGACAGGACTAAGCTTAAACTGACAAAGCAGGCCGAGTTCTCGTCTCCCAGCAGGAACATGCGGTCACGCGAATGGTGGTGGTCACTCCAGCATTAGGCTATGGTGATCTCAATTCCTGAATCCATTTCAGGAATGAAGAACATGGCAGGGTGGGGGTATTGAAAGGAGCATTGTCTGCATTCCACTGGTGTACCACAAACCACCCTTAAATGAGGAGAATGATGGGGTCCTATAGCGCCTGCTATCTTGAGATTGTCAGACTCCAACCTCAGTTCCCACCAGAGGCGTCACTGAGCTAAGAAGTTAATCAGACAGGTAATTCAAAGACTGAAAAATAACACAAAAACAAAAATAAAAGTTTAATTATTAATGGCTGCATAATGTACATACTTGCTGCCCACTTCTCACACCAAGGCTGGTTGAAATGCTATATTGCAATTTATAAGGCGTGCTCTTTATAACAAATAATTCACTAAAATATGACACTTCGTTGCTGGCACAGTTACAATTATGAGAGGATTTTTTTGTTGTCTTTGGCACGTAATATTGTCTGTCTGACAGGGAGTGGTTTGAATGTAGGACTGGTTGTATACTGCTCTTGAAAGCTTTTCTTGTTCAACCCCTGCACTCTTCATGAATCTGATGGGCTGCCAGACTTGACAGAGTCAAGATTGGAAAACCAAAAGCAAGCCCAAAGGAAACCACTTTGGAAGCAGGGATGAAGGAAGGAGTGGAGCAAGTACTCAAGGGATTTGTGCAATGAACAAGAAGGCCCATCTTTTCCCTCCATTTACTTGTTTGCAATCTCTGGATTAAACCGAACAAGCTAAATGACAAGGTTAAATTTCATTGGGCTTTCAGAGACGATAGCTTGATCCGCTTTACTGACCTGTAAAGATAAAATGAAAAAAAACCTTTAACATCTGTAAACATAAAACACTGCTGTAACAACACCTGACATGCACTACAGAAGGCAATAAAGCATTTGATCTATGTTTTCCCAGTGTAAATCATGGTAAGTCAATGTGTAAGGCACAGCAAAGCTCCTTATAATACTACCATGCGATGGTCCATACTGAAAGCAATGCTGATGAAAGCTTCTACTATATGGGATGGTCAAGTTGGTTAATGGTGCTGGTGCAATCCTTAAAGAGTTCAAGAAATGCACACTCTAATATTCACAGGGCTGCTTACATTGTGACTAAACATATAAAATCATTTTTATATATTGTCTAACGTGAAATACTTAAACCTAATTTCAAAGAACAAACCTTAATTTATGGATGGATTCCCATATTCTTATATGTTACTGCGCTACTTTTAAAAATAGAGGTAACAGTTTAGTCCACATTGTTCTTGAAATACTAGGAGAACCGCTAAATAAGGCCCTGTTGGAGATGGCCACTGAGGCACATTAGTTCAGTGCAACATAAACCCGTGAAAGGAGAGTACAGCTCCATGTTTGTGCTCTCCCTTCTCTGTTCGGGTGCAGTCAAAGCGCCCCCCCGTCCCACCCCTGTCATTGCATGTGAGCGTTGCACAGTCTCTTGTATCGGATTACTTTTGTTCTTACTAGATACAGAACCAGACAAAGTTCTTTTTTTGCTTTCTAAATTCTTCAGGGAAAACAAGTTCTGAAAAAACTAAAACAATATTAGTCCAAAAAGGGCACCAACAGGAGGAATTATATAGAATGTTCTCTAACAGATTTGACAGTTTGTGCTGAAGGGGTAAAAATAATAAGAATAACATGATAAAAAAAAATCAAAAATTTTCAGTTTTTTTTTTTCCCCCAAATGCATGTATAACATAGAGAAAGCTGGCATATTTATGCTTCATAATTTAACAGAAGGAATCAGTCTGTTAATTTGCTAGCGAAGGTTGAGGCAGGGGGCACCTGAGAGGTGGCATGCACTTTGTACACTGTTCAGGCATAGCGAGTAACGTTATGAGTCACCAAGGAACTGCTAAGGAATGTAGTGGAAATTATTAAAAATATTCACACTGTACGCACTGACAGTATTAGGAACTAACTACAGAATTTGAGTCCCGTCAGCAGAGCCACTACAATTCAGTGCAGCTACATTTGTTGACATCTTTTAATAGAAAATAATCTATCACCAAGGAATAAAAACATGGAACGGAGGAGAGACAGTGATTTTTTATTTGTCTCGAGCCTAACTGTTTACATTACACAACTCAGTGCTCGCATATCAGCATGGGCCATTTTCCCAAATTCAGTTTTAAAAATTTATCAGATACAGGTGCAAAAGGTGAAGGTTATTAATGTGAAATAGAGTAATTAGTCTACTTGCTTTCTTTACAAAGCCCCCTGGTCCCATGGTGTTGGTTTATCCTGTGTCTGAAGAAAGCCTGATCTTCTCTCACTACCTGCCCAGTACCTTATTACAAGAGCTTGCTGTGTGACCGTGGTCCCATGGTCCCCTGGAGTTTCAACATTTTCTGAGAGGAACTCCACTTTGACAGTCTCATTCATAAATGTTGACCATATGGGAAATAGGTTTTTCCTGATCTATGCCAAACTCCCTAATAAAGGAGTAATTTATTGCCTGTGTACTGTTTTTAGGGAATATATAATTCCTGTGGCCTTTAGTTTACTGCACACAAACCTGAAATATAATAGACTGCACAAACTGCCACACTTTGTTGCCAACTGGACATTTTCTTTACAAATTTCTGTCCGTTAAATGAGAACACGTGAGCTATAAAAACTAAATTATTTCTAGCATGGCAAAGATTTCGTAGTTGTTTCTGTTCTGTTCACATTAAGCTTAAGGTACTTTGTCTTTGCTTTAATGTGAATAGACCTAAAACAGCGTTGATGAACAAGGATCAGTGACATACAGAGCATGTTGATAGGTGCCAGGATTTGAAGAAAAATGATGGGTTTATCAGTGTCACAGAGTGCCCCAAAAGAGCAGTGCCTTTGGGTCACACACAGGCACCAGCCCTAATTAACCCAACCACTGGAAATCACATTGTTGTTTAACCACTACATAAAATATTGCTTTAGTCAGTCTTCGTATCTAGTATCTCTAAGTATCCAGTCTCATCATTTACTGGTGTATTAATTAGCTTGGTCTATTTTAATTTCCCTGGGTTATGGGTCTGTAGTTCACACCCTAATTGGTACTTTCCAGTTACATAAACCTTAAGAAGTTTACAGTTATGACTCTGCTTTTGAAAATCATCTGGTTCCCATGGTCCTCCTCAGTCCTTGGCTGGGCTCTCTGCCATTCACACTGATTGTTCTCTCTCTACCTGGCGATGGTGGCGCTCCCTGTAATGTGACATCACTGTAGACTCTCAGACGACTGCTAAGGAGGAGGACCTCAGGTGTCCTCTGCATAATAGTGAGCTCATATTCTATATGCAGTTGCCGTATCGTGTGAGCCATCATTTCCTGGTCATTATCTTTGGACCGAGTGCTTAATTGGTTTATTTATTTATTTGACAAGGTCAGGCCATCATTCCAGCCTGGACAGTTTGCTGAAAGGAAAGCACAGTCAGCCAGCACATGCGGCTCTTGAACAGAACCTTATTCAGCTTGGTTTGTTACAACACTTCTCCGGCTCCATGCCTTCCACGCCTTCCACGACAGAACAGAAAGGGGCATTCATTACTGCTATCAATGCAACATCTTTACCCATTTACCACGATAACACTCCTGCTCAAACAGAGTATGTGCAAATTAATTCCAAATATTAATTTGGGCTAACAAAATTTATTTGTGTATGTTTTCTTTTATCACAGGTCTCAATTTTTTCATATCTTCCACAACACAAATGGGTGTATTAGCCAAGAATAAACGTAAATCTAATTCCATTCTTTGCAGCTATGCAAAAACATAAGCACGTCAGATGCCAGACAACAGCCATGTCAGAACACGCACCGCAACAGTAGAGATCATAACTGGCCTCTTCTCAAGCATTCACAGTCTTACAATGACTGTATCTTTTTTCTTGCTATTGGATTTTAGCCTGTGTTCTTTACATAGTTTGCTTTTTTACTTACTTTCACAGTTGTTTCCTGAAAGCACCCAACCCAAAAGTCATTCCAGTGGCTTTCCATGAGTCAAACATTTATAGTTTCACTACATTTTGACTGCATGCAATTCCAAACAGCGCATTTAATTGCATAATTCTGATTACTTTACCGTACTAGAGGTGTCATAAATTGCAGCATGCCAAAGGCATTTTTTTGTCTGGTAAGTAATCTCATTCGATCTGTTTGTGTCAGTCAGGTGTTTTTTTTTCCACATAGGCCACAATAAATAAACACAATGGCGGTGTTGTACTTGTGTGTAAGATACTCAGGTGCAGTACAGATGAGAATCGTCATACTTTCCCACATTAGCAGACCTACTATCACAGCAATGGGATGTGCAGGGAAGGCAAACAGGCATGCAGTTGGGCCAACAGGGAAACTGCTTTTCCACTGTGAATCACTTCTGTGTGTAAACGTTTTATTTTTGTGCAGGGACATGCGAATGAAGTAACAGGAACGGGCATTTCTCACCTCATTAGTCTTGCCCTGAGTACCAGACAGGCCGACAGGCTCAGACAGGCCCAATCCTTGCACCCTCAAACACTATGTAAACGCTGTCAATCATGGGGGGGGGGTAACTGCCCCCATCTCACTCGCTACAGGAAAAATGGATGAAAGTGAAGTAATTCTTAATTTCACACCTCTCACTTTGTGGAGGAGGAAACATCCACAACAAAAATCTTAAAGAAGACATCTAGGTCAGAAAGTGATTTGGGCTTAAAAAAAAATTATAATACATGATGAGATAAACGTTTTCTGTGGTTGCTAAAGATCTGCTTTATCAGTGTGATTCTGAATACCGCTGAGAACATGTGGACCAGCATGCTGCGGAAACACTAACACTTACAGTACCCTGATGCCACATGATCACATGACCCATAAGCAGCCAATTGGGAGGCTGTGACCGTGCTCCCTTCAGGAAGTAATAACCCTGAGTTAGTTGTCGTCACACCGCCGAGCGCACGGTACTCGCTGCTTCACTCGCAGCATGCTTAGACAGACACGGCCTCCTGTGAGTGGCCTGCTTTCACATTTTACTGTTAGAATAATAAACACTCCACACTGGTTGTGCTCAAGGGAGCATGAAACGTCAAATTAAGTTTAACAATTTAACAAGTCTCCAAAGGACAAACATTGTTGGACATGTATTTTCCCAATATTTTGATGATTAATTAAGTAACTTGAGAATTAAATATTTAATCTTATTTTATTTTATTTGATCATTTATTTTTTTGTCATGACAATGTCTGTCAGCGATGGCTTTTTTAAACAGAATAAGTCAATGACCGTGGCCAGATGAAAAAGACTAGGCATAACTTACATACATATAACCTAAAGGGAGATTTATCACTTAGGTATTGCAATACAAAAGAATGCTTACTGCTTTTGCCTTCAATGCTAACCTGTTATTTCCTTTATAGTTTTTATTTAAAATAAACTTTATTTGATATGTAGAAGTAGAACAAAATTATTCAGCATTTTGTATTTGTTCAAAGTGTCCCAGTTACTGATTTAAGTAACACAAAAACAAATAGTCTCAGAATTATATTAATAGCTTAATTCATTCATTTGTTCTTTCATTCACTTTCCAAGATGCATATCTATCACCCCAGGAGCCAGTAATCTACAAGCTGTGCATAAGGCCATACACTAAGGCAGACTACACCCTGGATGGGACGCCTGCCGAGTAATCACTGGACATACATGCACATGTGTTCGCATCAGCTACAAGCCTAATGTCATCGCTTTCCTTTCCAGTCTATCTGACTGTGCTATGAAAGCACAAATGCTGTTCAAGACGGTGTGCCGTCAGTTTAGGCTTTGGTGTGCTTCATCACTGACAAGCCTGCCTGCCCATATACGCATTTGATCTGCATTTAACCACTCGCAAAATAAAGGGCATCAGAAATGTTCTCTCGTTCTCCTAAAGCTAAGACTTATCGTGCTTGTGTGGGGATTGATGCATACATCACAGCTCTAGCCAACAATTATAGTTAATTGGCACAACTGAACCAAGATTCAACAGCCAGAGCTGACCACAAAGCCCAACCAAGCATGAGCTTAAGTCTAAGATCCAGAACGCCTGCCAGATCCAATACCCACAGAGCCCAGGGTGCTGTTACTCCTGTTTGTGTGACTCTCTCTCCTGTGGTTGGTGATCTCACCCTTGGGTCTGACCCTTTAATTGTCGCTGTCAGACAGGGAGTGAAACATAATGCTCAAATTGTTGAGAAGGAAAACCTCACGGGCGAACCACCATAAGGAAGGGAGTGAATGGTCAGCAGTGTTACATTCAGCTCAGTCTGCTGTGCAAAGTGAACTTCTCCAGCATTTGCTCTCTTCTAAATGCATAGAAAACACATTTGAAAAAGCAATATTTGGAATAGTGTAAATTTGCTATAATTTCTATCTTAGGTTATAATAGAAAAGATTAGTGTTATGTTAATCATCACTTTCAATTAATGTTCAGGTGATATAAAATTAACATTGAAAAAATTTGATTAGACCATTGCAGCTGTGTTTTATTATGGGTGGTTTCTATTGGCCATTTAACTATATGCTGTTTTCAGGTCCATTTTCTCACCCATTTTCACATGCTCACACTCACAGTTCTGACTACCAGTGTTGTCCTGCTTCCAGTTTTATTGAATACATTTTATCTAAAATGTATCAAATTAAAAAATGTATATGTGTGCATTCATAAAACTTAGAAATACTTTCAACATTTATACTGTAATGCTCTTTCTGCATCATCATCACCTTTCTCCTGCACCATGGCCACACTGGACTACAGTATGTGCTGTTTTCTCTGACAGGAAGAGTCTGTAAAAAAGGCTGAGGGTCATATTTTGCATCTTCCAGATGGGTGAAGCAGCTGCTTAAGAAACAATATGAATTCAATTGAATATTGTTAGAATGTCTCATTTCAAAAAGGGAAATGTTAGAACTAGAGACTCTCGGTAAAGATCTAATTAATCTAATCTTCATTCATTATGCAATAATAAAACATCCTAAACTGTTGAAGACTGGTTTATATCTAGCACAGTAACAAATTCTACTGAATTTATTAAATGCTTTGTACAGATATATATTTGACCATTGATATGGCTATGTGTGCTGTCAAATTGCTATTTTTAAGGAAATTGAACTGTATACAGAAGATAAATTAAACAGGTTAAAAAAAGTATGAGAAACTTCACAATTTGTAGTATAAATCATGCAGCATTGTTTAGCAAGTCTGCTAATTCTAACCCTGTAACTGTCTGTAAACTCACCCATTATCCAGTGTACACTGTTTCTGAAAACTCAACATTATAACAGGAGAACATTAAATTGGTACATTTTTAAATCTGAGGCTTGCTTTTTTTTAAATAGTGAGGTATCATAGATTTAAAATATATATTTGAAAAATGTTCAACCTCTAGAACCACCCCTAGAACTATATTGTGCAAAGAAATAATGGTAGTAGAGTGGTCATTGTATCTTAATGGGTTTGTTGATTCTACAACAGGCTTCTTTGCAATTTAAACAGGAACTGGAGTCAGGTTTATGCAATGTCATAACATTCTCAGTCTATTTATTTCAAATTTAGTTAAAATTACTGGAAATAAATCATTTAGCTGTACTAAATCACTCATTATTAGAGCTGGGATGTAAATCAGTCACACAGCCAGATAGCTGCAGGACTCACAGGTTATCATAGAAACCATAAATCCCAGTAGATTTCTGGCTGTAAAAAATCATTAGGTGTTTCCCAGCTCTGGGCAGTGGTCAGGCTTCGCTGCCTGCAGGATCGCGCGGCTGGCTGAGGTTACCTGCCATGAATCACCCTCGACTAGAGAAGCGTCCGGGGGGGGGGGGGGGGGGGGGGGGGGGGGGGGGGGGGGGGGGGGGGGGGGGGGGGGGGGGG
>JABJVR010006397.1:1837-12503 GCA_025773905.1 Chitala chitala
CAACCTTAAACAGTGCGAAGCTTCAGATACACAACCTTAAACAGTGCGAAGCTTCAGATACACAACCTTAAACAATGCGAAGCTTCAGATACACAACCTTAAACAGTGTGAAGCTTCAGATACACAACCTTAAACAGTGCGAAGCTTCAGATACACAAACTTAAACAGTGCGAAGCTTCAGATACACAAACTTAAACAGTGTGAAGCTTCAGATACACAACCTTAAACAGTGCGAAACTTCAGGTACACAAACTTAAACAGTGCGAAGCTTCAGATACACAACCTTAAACAGTGCTACCCACTAAACTATCATCCTACCTACAGCATCAGCTGTGTTGTAAAATTCATGACTATTATATATTCATTTAATGTCTTAGCTTTTATTTTCATTTGTAATTTGTCTACTGTTAATTTACCTGAATATCATGTTACAAACATACAATGTGTTCTCAATAGATGATAAATGACATTTACTATAATAAATGTTTTAGTCAACTTGCAAGTGGGTGTTAGCCCCTGTCTTTCTTTGTAGAAGAGCAGTATGTTTTGGAACACTGTGTATTGGCTTATACCTCAAATGTCATGTTTTCAGCTGCTTGCTTGGTTTAAAAAGGTTACAGCCTCAGTTGTCTTTAGTACCAGCTAAATTGAGATTGAATTATATTTTGCCCTGCAAATAATTCTCTTCTAAAGAGAGTAAATAATTTCAGAAAACGTGTATATGTTATTTCAGTTAAATGAATTATGCATTTATTATTATTATTATTATTATTATTACTGAGAGTTTTTCAGTGGCATGCCAAAATACAATAGAATCAATGCATCATATAATTTTTTAAAATTATTTATTCATCCAGACCAGTTATCCTGAAGTCTTATCCTGGAGTTTAGCTATTGTTAAATAATTATGACTAACCTTATTTTTTTTTACATGTTAATATAGTGCTTTAAATACTATACTTTTAAAATGTTATTTTGGTCAGACTTAGTTAATTGAGCTTTACATTTGGGGTGTGGTCTGCAGGTAGCTTCCAGTGATGGTAATAATCACCATGATGTTCATGACCACTGTCTGCCCACAGACCAACAAAATAACTCTGCGTTGGCTGCCTGTTTGCATTATTACGCAAAACATGAAATATAGAATCTTTTTGATGTGCTGCCATTTCAGTACCATGTTCTTGTGTATCAACACTTCCAGTCATGAAGACAGGTTATCAAACACAAGATTTTGGAACCCATAAGGGTCCGTAGAGAAACTTGTCTCAACAATAAAGAGGGTTTAGGACACTATAGGGTGTATTCAGATTTCTCTGGACACCTGTTTGACATATTAAAAGGTGGCCACAGTTTTTTTCTTCTTAATGAACTCAGGTAAAAAATAAGAAACCTGAGTGGAAGGCAATGACAGCATGGGAAAGAAATTAACCACTCATTTAAATGTATTTTTTCTTTTAAATACATAAAGACCTCTGATGGGGAAAAAAAAAAAGGCGTACGATTATATAACATGAAGACATTCAATGTTAAGTGTGTACGGCACAAAAAACCAGAGTGAAAACTGGGGCTTTACAGTTACCAAACTAGTGTTTGAACTGTTGTATATGTGCTATTGAACATCTTTGGCATTGTTAAGATTATTTTCTTGTTGCATGTTTATTTATATGTAAATACAGTATTTATGAGCAATGTAACAGCATCTGTACTGTGTGGGTGTACATGTTGTGGACAATAAGCTTAGTTTCAACACATAACTTTATTATGTGTGATTTTATCATTAGGCACCAAACAGCTACATGCCTACCTCCCTCTGTTCTGTATGCCTACCTCATTTAAAGGTGCAATGTGTTAAATTGCAGGGATAAAATCTATATATTATTTGCTGCTGTAGCTCTTAGCCCTCTGAAGAAAAAACACATCGTCACATAGAATTCACTGAAAATTTACTTTAACACTTCTGGTTTCAGAACAGAAGCAAATACTATTTATTCAGCAAATTATGTGATTTACTGGATTTTGTTATCATTACAATAAATTAATATTTTGTCATTGCACTAAAATTATACTGTATGAACTTAAGTATCCATAAAAGTACATTTTTAATATATTTTTTTTTTTACTGTACATAAATGAACTTCATGTTCTGAGAAAAATGAAATAAGTTGAGCCATTTTTACAGTCAAACCCATTAGTTGTCAATTAACTTAACAGGAGTCGCAACTAGATGGTGCTATTGCTCTACAAAGTTATCCCAGATGATTCCCCATCCATCCATCCATCCATCCTCCAGCCATTATCCAGCCATTATCCAGTTGCTTGTCCTATGCTGGTTTATGGGAGCCTATCCCAGCCATTCTAGGGCACAAGTCAGGAGACTGGACAGATGTCCCAACCCATCACTCTATCACACACACACACACACACACACCATTTTTAAATGAATGAAATTAGGTGATAATTTGTCCTGAACTCTTGTAATTTTCAGATTAATGTATTTTCAATTTTAAATGCAGACTGCCTAAATATGTAGCTGTTATTGCCTAGTTATAGAGTAATAGTGCCACCTAATGTGAACAAAGCAAATGTCTTTACAGCCAACAATTCAAAAATATTATGCTTACATAAATGCGTTTAAATAGTCGTTCCAGTATACTCCTTTTTAAAATTAAGTGCTCAGATCTTTTACACAAGTAGACAATAAGAAAAAAAAATGCTGCTGAAAATTCTTGAGTAAAACACTTCAAGGTCAACTGATAATGTGAAATACAGCTGAAAAAGAAAACTGTTGCAGAAGCACAGCCAGGAAAGAAGATGTCTGGTTTTCACAGTGCATGCAGAGCCCCACCCAGTCCGGAAGGCTCTCTGTGCCAAGCTGGCTGAATGTGGGAGAAACTGCAGAGTCATGCTTTCCCAAAACTGAACTTCCAGGACTGCGCTGAATGCAAATTCAAACACAAAAGAAACAAAGTGAATATATAGAATACAAAAGCGATCAATGTTATGTGACATTACTGCTGCCACACATAATTTAACATGCACAGAAACATATCGCCTACACAGCAGGCACACAAGGCACACATATGATACAGGTTAGTCTGTACTGGCACAGGATCCACACAGAAGCCCAATGTGATCTTGCATGCCATAAATCGCTGTAACTTACTGCTGGAGAAAATGACATAAGTACTTCTGACTGGTATGTTAACCTTTCTAAACTAAACTGTACAATCATTGGCTTTGGACTAGGGCATGAAGAGGAAAGCATTAGCTGTATTTAAACTTTAACTATTTAAAATCTTCCAGAAATATGTCAAAAATTAGAGAAATGAGGAATAATGGCATCAGCAGGATAGTTAAAAAAGACAGACACTTCAATGCTCTGGGAAAGGGCCCTGCTGAAGACCATGGCACTGTGAGCAGCTCCAAAGCCGGAGAGCACCTGAGAGGTCCTGTCTGAGGCTGGACTACATGTATGTCTGTGCACTGGTCTGCTTGCTCAAAGTTGCAGATTAAGACAAAGGCTATGAAAAACAGCTATTTAATGTGTGGTGTTACCTTTAACACAGGGGGACATCACAGGCTGAAAGAAGAGGCAAAAGGAAAGAGCTTACTTTTAGTTTTTATTTTCAGGGAAATCACAGGGTAACAGTGCAGGTATAATAGACTGTGAGTTCTGAAACAAAGAAAGTTATTTAAATCACATGTAACCAGCTCTCTGATGTCAAAATGTGCCTTTATCAACTTTATGAAACTGGGAAAATGAAGAGCCCTAGAAGAGCCGAAAATTGCCCAAAATTGCTTGAAATTCTTTAAAAAGTAAAACGTGTCTCTGGTGAATGGCTTACATATGGCCACCCTGGACCAGGTCCAGAACCACGGATCAAATTCCACAGCTCAGAAGAGGATGAGGGAGGCTGCCAGAAAAAAAAGGGGGCAGAAAAGAAAAGTAGAAGGCAGAAGAAAAGCGGAAGATAGTGGCGATGAAGAAAGGTGAAATGTGAGTGCAAGGAGTACAAGCTGCAGAGGATCTGACAACGAGGCGATGTGCAGGGCGACCGAGACGAGCCTGTAGCGGTGCTTTTGGCCCAGTACACCATGGCCTGCATGTGGAACATCAGGCCCCTGTCAGGTCAGTGCAGCTGTGCTACACTCTGCTTTGTCTGGCTAACTAAGCACAAGGCAGAGCAACTGAGCTAATGCTCCTGTTCTGATCTCAGAAAATTCAAGCTTGCTTCCTAAAACAGGCATATTGCTAGTTTTAAATAATTGTTAAATTTTGAATTATATACTTTAAATACCATGATGTCATATTTTAATCAAACATTTAATACCATGTAGAATATATTTGAATCAAAATTCTGACAAGACACAATGTAAGATGGACTGAATTTCACAGAGCAGTCATACAGGGTGCCTGCGTTATAAAGCATGCCCTGGTTGTGTGTCAGGCTTGTCTGAACTTTTCATCCTCTGGCCATCAAATTTACAAATAGCACACAATGCTAAAACTATTTCAGCGGCCAGAGGGTTATATAAATTTCAAACTTTTTATCAGAAGTTCACCTAATTAAAAAAAGTAAACACAGACTACGAAGAAGCCTGCAGTTTAAATTCAGCTCACTTGAGCAAATTGAAACTATTACTACATTATAAACTTGACCTTTCCTTTTAGAAGACTGTCTATACAAATGTAAGTGAAGAGCAATACTGTAGTTATTGTTATTATTATGATTGGCTGGGCTGTAGCTCATTGTGCTGTACTCTGTGTGCTCCCAGGCCCTAAAACGCAGCTGCTCCTGGGATGCTTGGCCCTGTCTGGACTAATCTGTGAGTCTCTTCTGTCATGTTGGTGACATAAAAATCAACAGAAAACAAGAATGTTTGAACATGACAATAATTAAATTCTGGATCAGAGGTCCAACAGTTAATCAATAATTTCAAATCCACATTATTTCTATTGATAAAAAAACGGCAGGTTAGTCTTATTCTTTTTGCATTTAAAAAGTAATATTGACATAACACTTTTATATAAAGTGTGATTTTATTAATTTAAGTCCATCACAGAGGACATGGAGCCTGAAGGGGTTAATTAGAGGACTAACTTCTAATTTCTGTATGTAAAGGGGTAAAAATATAATAAATGCTACGGAAAAAATGAGTGTATTTAGTTTAACCTATTTGGAAGTCCTCTACAGTGTGTTACAAAAATCTTATCAACTTCTCACTTATTTCAGTTTAAACCTCCAAACTCTCACCATTATCACACTAGACTATATAACATGTAGAGGGGAGTCTTTCTACTAAAAAAGTTATGAAGCATGCTGTGGACCACAAAAAAACAACAAATTTAAATATAGTATTTTAGCACCACCTAGTTAAACCTAACTGTCACTGTTTGCATGGTACTGTGGTGACGTACCGTACCAGGGGGGCCACACACACACACACACACACCCACACACACACACACACGCACAGTACTGTGGAAATGTACCATACCAGGAGGGCCACACACACACACACACACACACACACACACACACACACACACAGAGTACTGTGGCGATGTACCGTACCAGGGGGGCCCACATACAGACACACAGACACACGCACAGTACTGTGGAAAGGTCACCAGGGGGGGCAACACACACACATACAGTACTGTGGCAAGGTCACTGGGAGGGGCCACACACAGGGTGCTGAGAATACTACTCCATATGGATGCTTATATCTGGTTATTTTTCAGACTTCTTCAGAGGAAGACATGGGCTCAATGTTAGGGCCGCAAACCCCTCTCCTCTGTCTGAGATTGAAGGAGACCTGCACAGGAGAACACAAGAGGACAAAGAGCAGCTCCGCCTCCTGACCACAACACCCTGGGGGGCCCCAGTCGTGTGGGGTAGCAATAGGGAAGCAAACACTTGGGGACACGTCAGAGTGGGCCTAGCGGTGCTCGTCGTGGGCCACTACTCTCGCTTCCTGCAGAGCTTCCTGGCCTCAGCTGAGCGCTTCTTCCTGCTGGGCAGGACTGTCACCTACTACATCCTGACAGACAACCTGCGCAGCATCCTGTCCCCTCAGCTGGCCACAGGCCGCAGCTTGGTACCTATCTATGTGGCTGAAGTACCTGGATGGCAGCAGCTAGCACGCATCCGTATGTTCTTGTTAGCACGTGCAATCAAGGAACGCATCCAGAAGGAGGTACAGTTCGTCTTCTGCATGGATGTGGATCAGGAGTTTGTGAGTCCAGTAGGTTCAGAGATTCTAGGGCAGCTTGTGGCAACCCTGCACCCTGAGTATTACCTACAACCGCTCAGCACCTTTCCATATGAAAAGACTGTGCAATCCGTGGCTTTCGTAGAAGATGGTGAGGGAGACTTCTACTATACCTCTGAGCTCTATGGTGGCCTGTGCTCTGAAGTGTTCGACCTAGCTCAGACATGCGCTCAGTTCATCTTAAAAGACAGCGAGATGGGGTATCTCGCTCCCCATCTCGAGGAGAGCTACCTGAACCGGTACCTAATTAAACGAAGGCCCACCTGTATCCTTTCCCCTGAGTACAGTTGGTGGGAGTCCAGCTTCACCCCTAACATTCCCGTCCGCAGAATAATCTCCCTGGGGAGAGAATGTGCCTCAAAGAAACCAAAAAAGCAAAGTGAGAGAAACTGCTGAGATGGAAGAGCTAAAGAAGTCAACAAGAAAGGTGGAAAACGTAAAAATTAATCAAATTGTTATCCTTGGATGTAAAACAACATTTTTCACTTCAATTACGTTATACAATTTTATATAAAATTGTATAAAATAATTGTATACAACTTGAGTGGGTTTATCCATGTTCACCGGTTTTCTCCCAAAGTCCAACGACAAGCAGGTGAGATGGACTGGGAAATCTACATTTCCCTGTGTATGTGTCTGCATGTGCCTTACCATGGGACAGCACCCTGTCCAAGGTGTACCTAGCCTTGCTGCCTGAGATATGCTCCAGGCTGCTCATGACTGACAGTAGATGGATATGAAAACCAGCATAGTCTTGTTGATTTACTGGAAACTCTCAGCAAGCTAACACATGCCAGAAATGGTATTAATTTAAAAGGTCCTAATTTCATCAGTGACGTGATTTTCCATTGTCCAAAAAGTCAATCATTAACTACATTTGCTCTTCCAACATTGCAGATGACATAAAATACTTTTGCTCTGTAATTTAAAACACTTGTAAATATATTAGTGTTTGCACAGGACATCACCATGAATAATGCTTGCTTTCTCATATTTTTTCAACCTTGTTTAAACTTTAAAGTTTTATAATAACAATAAGAACCCAGTTACCTTAAGAAAACTGTCTGGTTGACTGATTACTGACCATGTTCGTGTAACCAAGTGTTTTTTGTGTAACCAGCTGCAGGTTTTCTAAGTTAACATCTCCACCGAGTGTATACGAACTACTTTATTGCACTGCAAAGCTATTCCTGCATCGGTCATAACCTAAACTGCATTGCTTTCCTTAAACTCCCAACGCATAAACTGGCCATCTAAATAGCCAACATTTCAAAACTATATGGAAATATGGTATCTTTCTGCGTTATAAGCTGTTTGGATAAAATAGATCATTGGCATGCATTCTTTAGCTTTGGCAATAGTTATGAATATAATATTTAATCATTACCAAGCACAAAAATAAATATTTATGCCTTCATGTCCCTTTTTGTTTTAGTTTATGTATGGCATTCTGTGTTTTTGCATGCTGCAAGAGAGTGACTGTATCTATATAATACAGTGTCGTACTGTAATGTACCAAAGGTAGGATGAGGACAGTAAGGGGTGGGGGGGGGGGGGGGTTGGAGGCTCCCCTTTTTTCCAGGCTTGAGCATCTGCCCCTCATGTCTGTGTATGGCCCAGGACTGAGTTCCACAGGCCAGTAAAGTTCTTCCACATCTACCTCAATAAATTATCTCTGTATAACTATATCACTTTAGGAGCTGAAGAAAAAAATATGCTGACAATAATGGCAATTATTTTAATTGTAATTTTTATTATCTTACTGTCTGGTTTTGGTTAATAAATAAAATGGTTTTGTCGCATTCACATGTAAACAGGCTGCAGGGCCAGGTCAGGACAGAAAAATGCCAGCCCTACCTCCGTCGTGTTCACACTTAGCAAGTACCAGTCAGAAAAAGGCAATGGTTAATATGTGACCCATAAAAATAGAACGCATAAACCCACACAAACCCATACAAAAGACCCGTACAGAGTGCATGTGATTGCTTATGAAAATTGAGTTCTCAGTGTTACTTGCATGTAATGAAACAGATCTGTGTTGTTTAGCTGTATGTCTGTTAAATGTCCCAAAACACCTTTTTGCATCTGCAGGTTTGCCGATAAGGTCAGCTGAACGTGTCTGCACTTCTTCACTGTGCCAGCTGTAATGTTGTTTGTTCAATAACTCAAATGGAAGTTTTAATAAAGTAAAGCCATAATAAAACCACCGGTAACTAACTCAATCAAACAGCACGATCGCTGACGGCTCTGCCCTAAGAACAACAGTCACACAACTATACACAATAGCTTTTCAAGACAGAGTTTGCATTATTATTTGCATTTAGCTGATGTTCACATAATGAAATATATATTGGGTGATATTTCATGACTTTAAAATCATTATTAGTATCTCAATAACTATACTAGAGAAAGACTGATTATTTAAATACCACAAATGGGTGCATATGCAGCAGTGGCAAAACGGTCAGGTTAGAGTCAGGTTAGGGCCAGGTTAGGGTTAGGTTAGGGTCAGATTGGGTGCTTGATGACATAATTTCCCCAGAAAACCAAACTGTTATAACTAAACAACCAAAGCAACACAAATGAAAATGTTCACGGTATAAATGCAGCACTCACAAATTCACCTGACAAGTCCTACTTTCCATCAGCTGTGAGAATTTCATTGATTACTACAACTGAGCTGCTGTCATCTTTGCATTTTTCTCCACAAATTCGTTGTGTCATGTTATTAAGCAAGTTGTGTAGAATTGTGGAAAAAACATTTTGGGACAGATTTAACTGCAGAAGCGAATACAGCTCTAGTAATCATTAAGAATTTAGATGATGGCACATCAACACATCAGACTGCAAAGATGACAGGCAGAGACCATCACTCCATAAAGACGAATGTAGCAGAATCAAATGTCATTAGACAAAAGTCAATTAAGGGGAATTTGGAAGTTGTTTCAAAACATAAACCCTCCCTTATTATGTCAGTGATAACAGAGAAATGTTTAGCTAATAGTAAAGCGATGTATAATGAGGTTGGTGTCAGCAATACATCCAGATCAGCACCGGATACACCTGAGAAAATGTGCGATGCCAGATACTCAGCCTCTGCTAAGGGGAACCACAAAGCAAAAGATGTAGAACCAGCCCAGACTGACACGAAGGTGAACTTCCAAACTGTGTTGTTCACCGATAAATGCCGAGCAAACTCTTGATGGACTTGATGGATGGAGCAAAGATTGGATAAAAAAGACAGACCTTTTCCTCTTCAGCAAGAAGGATGTGGTTTGATATTTGGGCCTGAAATAACTGGTTGTTAGTTGACTGCATATGATTTTTACATGCAATTTCTGAAAAAGAACTTTGTACTATAATACAAAGGATAATATCCATGTATAACAATGATCTATTACATGCTGCCAAGGAAACAGAAAAGTACTTAATGTCAATGGGCTTTAAAAATTATCATTGGATAAAGTGGATCAGAATGTAAACTGACTTTATTGAAAGGATAGTCTCTTGAGATGTAGCATCTCATTTTCAAGGGGAGGCTAAACACACAAATACAAAATTGTAAAATACATACAAACAAACAGCATTACATAACATACACTGCAAATACAATAATACGGACAGCTCATTCACCCACACCCACCCACACCAAAACATCGTCATCTAATTTGTTACATCAATTACACCAGCGTAAGGAGCAGTAAAAGCAATTCGTCTTCTTATTATTCTTATTATTTCTATCAACAAACTAAAACCTGAAAGTAAGTAGAGTTAAAAACACAAGTTGTTGTAACAACAAAATTAAGATGACCTGAAGCAGTGGTAAGAAATAATAGATCTTAGGTTCAAGTCAGAAGGAGCTTTGTAATGAAATCACCTGCATGTGACTTCCATGGTGATTTTAGGAACAAAAATGGGACATTGCATATATTTGAGTTAATATAAAGATCTACATGGGACCAGAAACTGTTTCAAATAAAAAGGAAAACTAAACAGATTTGAAAATGAATTGAACCCTGTAAAATTGCCTTGTGCATTTAGAATGCAACCAATTAAGCAATTTATGCATGGAAAAATTGTGAATTCTACATGTACACCTCAAAACAATCTACACAAAGAATTATACACGGCTCAAAAAAAATAAAGGGAACATTAAAATAACACATCCTAGATCTGAATGAATGAAATATTCTTATTAAATACTTAATTCTTTACATAACTGAATGTGCTGACAACAAAATCACACAAAAATTATCAATAGAAATCAAATGTATTAACCCATGGAGGTCTGGATTTGGAGTCACACTCAAAACTGAAGTGGAAAAACACACTACAGGCTGATCCAACTTTGATGTAATGTCCTTAAAACAAGTCAAAATGAGGCTCAGTA
>JABJVR010006398.1:0-12503 GCA_025773905.1 Chitala chitala
GGCTCAATTGGGGACATACTAAATATTGGGGGTGTTCTATTGATATATATATATATATATATATATATATATATATATATAGTTTAATATTGTGAGAGACAGCTAACTGCTGACTGTAGTATTTCTGTAACTAGCAGAATTATCAAGCTGCAACATTGTTGTATTCCTGTATTATACCGTTTGTTAATATACTTTCTGAAAGCACACATGGATTGTTATTTCTGATGCTCTAACACATCATACGTATTCGTATTCAGTTTACGATATTTTCAACTTATAATGGGTCATTCCAAACATTTCCTCATCTGAGAAGCATCTGTACTTTCATTTCCATGCATTATATTGATAAAGTGTTTGTATTTTACAAACAAAATCAATATCTCGTTCCAATAACGTCAAGATCCATTATTACCATTTAAAATAAAAATATAGTACTTTCACCAATTTTCATTACTTTAGTACATTTTTGGCTGAAATAGATGCACCCTGTCTGTAATTTTGGATCAAGCATAGATGTGTTCATTATGGTAAAGACAGCAAGTACAGTGCTTATTTTGTAGATGTTTTGGTTTATAGCAATCTGCATAAAGAACTTAATTAAATCAAAGTCCATGAAAATATACACATGCCAAGTCTTGTGTATCATTTATGCGAAAAGAAAACCAATTCTGTAATATCACTGTACAAATAAGCCAATAGACACAATATTGTCATTTATGATACAAAAACAGTATCCACATACTATATTCATACAAAGACAGAAAGATACACATTCATATTCCATGCAGTGGCTTAAAATGAAAGCACTTGATGCATGTGCTCAAATATGCCTGTTAAATGGAGCAGCTACATGCTTACATTTGTCAGTGCTCGTAATATGTGCGTCTCTTCGGCTATGCTGTTTTTTTTTTCCGCTTAGCTCTGGGTATGACATTGTATGTTTATTAGCACTTAAAATGTTTTGTTTTGTTCTGACATTTATGAATCTGGGGTTGTAGAACGTGAAATAAATAAGCTTTGTTCTGCATAATGAAATGGGTCACAAAAAGCCAAAGAAACATGAACAACTCTCCTGGAACATCTAATTAAAAGATGGGTCTTGCAGTTGATTGCATGCAATACATTTTGGTAACCATTTGCATGCATTATCTGTTTCATATGGTTACAGATATGCCTCAGACAAAGACGAGGCCCTAGTCTCAGCTGAATCAAAAAGAAAAGCTCTCCTTTCAGACCTCTATTTTCTTCTGAATGCTTGCGGGCTAATAAACACCCTTGGCACTTATTCAAATGCGCTTTCTGTTTTGAAAAACATTTCACTTAATTATAATGCCGTGTAAAAAAAAAAAAAAAAAAAAAAACAAAAAAAATCCACAGTGTGAAAAAGGCAATCTCTGTAGTGGTTTGCCCTAATGTTACCAGGTCCATTTTAACAGGTTCAGTGAAATACTATTTTCATGAACTGAAAGCGCAAGACGTGACAGTTTTGCTCAAAAAATAAAAAGCATTTGTTAGCCTCTTAATGCATCTTGTTTTTCCTTTCACACAAATGTATTAAATTCAGTATAAAATCCATTAATATATAACATGTTCACTGAACTTCCTTGTGGCGTGACTGGTCCTTTTATAAAATGCATTAGCAAACTGTAATTTCTTTTGTAGCTCAAAGGCCATGTAGAGCGTTGTACGCATTATTCTTATTTATTTATAGAAACAATCCAAATTAAGTACCGTAAACAATAGCGACAGCGGTGTAATGTAACGAAGTAATAGTACTTTGTTACAGTGCTTAAGTATTTTTGGGGAATATCTGTACTTTACTTGATTTTTTTAAATTTCTGTCGACTTTTACTCCATTACTTTTCTTAAATAAAATGCATGCTTTTACTCCGACAAAAAAACAACACACTCACAAAGTTTCGGTTTTTGGTCTGGGAGTTCAGTGTAACAAGCTCGGGTCAAAAGAGCAGGACAAAAAAAGCTGTCGTGGAAGCAGCGGCATCCTCCTCTAGCACCAACATCTGACATATCTGCTCACATAACGTCTTCAGTAACACCTCTTGCTTTAAATGAGTCAGACCACCAATGGCCATAAATCCAAAAGATGTTCCCCACTAGTGGCGTGAAGGAGTTGTCATATTGAATTGAGTGCCTCCCCTGCTTCTTTGGAAAAGAAGGCACTACAAAATAAAAATTTGGAATTCTTCAAATTCTGACTGCTCTTTAACTAAATACTTCTACTTTTACTTTCAATACTTAAGTACATACAGAAACTACTTTTGATACTCACGTACAGTTCATATCGGATGCTTTCATGCTTTTACTTAAAGAATAGTTGTATCAAGTAGTATTTCTATAGTAAAATATCTGAACTTTTAAGTGTGGCTTTCAGGTGCTGTATACAACACTGAACAGTGATTACTTCTCTGGGTATGCGCGTTAGTGGAATTCTGCCTAGAAGCACGACAGAACAAATCTGTGTAGACCCTCATAAGTGGAATAAAACAAAAAGTAGATAACTAAAATCTCTAAAAGCTTTGAATATGAAAATTTGTCATGAGAACAAAAAAATCCATCCTTCCATTTGCCTCACATTCGTTTAAAATGGTTGCTTAGCGCTGAAGTTTACCGCTGTGTCTATTCGTTCATAGATATAAGTTACGGTGCTCTTTTGTATGGGATATTCAGGCGAAAGGAATAGTTTTTTTTCTTTTGCAACAACAGATTAGTGCGTTAAACTGTCTAGGTCTTTTCCACTTTAGAAATACACATAGATTAACTTTAAATATATATATTTGTAAATGTAATTATAACAAATTATGTGAAATGTTCAGTCAATCACTTTCAGCCCCTTTTTATGGTTGACGTGGTATAATTTATTGTGTTTACGCATAAGTTTAAACACAGACAATAGAATAACTGCTGAACAGCTTTTATGTTCTGTTCATATAATATACTGTAGCGACTTCACATTTTTGCTGTTGATCAAAACACGCAGGTTCCCTCCCTTACGATGCAAACCTTTTCACTTGCTTTTCTTAAAACTATGTAATAATACAGAAAGGAAACAGCCATACAAGAAGTCTTAGGAGCAACCTGGTGAGTGCTGCCACTGAATTAAAAGTTTTACTGTTATATCACTTGATTTCATGAGGATGTCATCTGCTTTGTGCTCTGTGACATCACAGGCCGAGAGCGCTGTTGCAGCACACTTTCGACATCGGTAGCTTTACACACAAGCCAAGCCAGCAGAGCCTGTTGAGCCTGGAAAGTCATATTTAAAATGAGGGTTCGATAGAAATCCCACAGTGCCAACAACATCCAAAACCTGAGGCCTCATATTGTGCAGAGTCAGCAGCCCTGTACATAGCAGGCTGGGTAAACTGAAATAATAAACTTAGCAGAAGAGAGGAGGTTAGAACACATGGTCACCACCAGTCAGCCCAGTGTGGGAGGATAAGGGGGGGACTTAAACTTGGAACAGAAGATCTAATAAGCCAAAATCACAAACATGCACAGACTCAACGTATTGCCAATGCAGTAAGGTCTTTGTAGTTGCATTCACATACATTGGATCATACACTGACTAATGGTGGTACCATTTTGTGATTTAATAATGTTTTAATTTTACAAGCAAGACACCATTCGCTGTGTTATTAAGAAATAAAATTGGGGTACAGGTCGGCCTGACAACTTCACAATTAGATGATGCATTGGCAAGTGGAGTGTGCGCCAATGTACTTGGGGAAGAGGTAGCTCACAGCTTTCTGGTTACCCATGCCAACCGGGATGCATGTTGGGAGGAAGTGCACACATGCTCACTTGTCAGCGTTCCTGCCAGCTGAGCAGCCTTCAGGTCCGGATAAGGCTTGTTTTTGAGATGGGCTTGTGAGTCACTCCACTACAACAAAACATCTTGTCTGCCCACATGAAACAGCCAGACCGCCCTGTAGCAGCCTCGCTGTAGAGCGGTCCACCAATCGTCACAGAATGTGCCATGCAGCACCCTGCCCAGGGGAGCAAAACTCACGCACACCCACATACACACATACCCTGACAACCTCTGACTAAGTACAGAGCGGTTTGAGAATAAAACTACTTTTTATCAAGTAACATCACAACAAGGAGAATGAAGACGCTTTCTTGTCTGTTGCAACCTTCTGAAGTTTCTTGGTCTGGCAGCTGAAATGGGTTTTGAACCGCCTGACTTTCTTTACTGGCTTGCAACCACAGCCGCAGAAACTATTTAAAATGAGTGAAAACAAGTTGGAATTTAATATCTCTTGAGTACTTAGTCTTTGTTGGTTTCGTCGTGCTTATGGTGGTCGGCCTTTGACAAATACAGCTAACGGTTTCATTTGGTTGTGATAGCGTGACAGCTGCAATCACTGTCACAACTGAGTGTGATAAAAAGCGTGCAACCAGAACCTGAACAAACAAGAGCACTTAAAGCAAGCAGGGGCCACACAACAGCTTCTACGCACACATCCTGGAACAGGAAGAACTCCCATCCTGCTTCTTATAAAACTAAAAGCAGTTTGTATTTTCGTAATTCTTAACTCTACCGCAGCGTAGCTGCTTTTCAGTTTTCTCTCGGTACTAATGCCAAGTGTGTCAGTAATCCAGCAGCTGTATCTGTCCAGTCCTCGTTTATCTGGTTGTACTTGAGTTTCAGCCCCATTTCTATTTATAAGGTTGACCAGAGGATGTTGGGGTTTTCAGTCCAAGCCAAACACGCCTCAAAAATGAGGCACATAAAAGTGCTCCGATCGCTGTGTCTTCCTGTGGATCCAGTCTGAACTGGCTTAATAACACATGACGCACCGGATCGTAACGGCGCTGAGCTTGTGATGCGGACCAAAGCCTCAGGCACTCACGTTGCTTCTGCTGCTACGCATGAGTGCTGTTCTGGCCTGGGTACGCTTTGGAGACCGTAACACGACTCCACAAAGAAAGGAAAAAAAACGAAGCTTTTGCACATTTAATGATGTTCACATTTGAAATGCTTTTTACAGGGACAATATGATTATATTTCAAACCAGAGAGATCAAGCATCATTTCAAAAGTGCTGAAAAGACAGTAAGTTTACCATTTGGTATAAAACTACGCTTTTTACGTTACTGTACCGCTGACAAAAAGAGCAACATAATTTGAGTATTTAAAAAAATGATAATTCTGAAATCTTGGTTTACTTTCTGTCAAGGCAGACATATTCAGAAGGTCTTAAGTGGAGCCATTAATCAGCATCTTCTAGTAAACCTTCTTGATCCTATATAGGCTTATTTTTTTGCAGTTGTGATCCAAAAATATAAAAGCCTAGAGCTGTTGCAGGACGTCCTGAGAAAGACACATTTGACACAGTTCCCCTCTTTGTGCATGCATAAAACTGGCGAGCTGAAATGAAACCCAGCCAGTGGGAGCTCACCCATGTCTGCACTGCGGAGAAGATCTGGAGAGGTCAGCCTTAGTCGCCCTCTGTTTCGTCTCCTGCTACAATGCCAGCCTGTGTAGACATCTGGGGCATCAGTCCAACGGGTGATGGCACCGGTTCTGTCATCTCCGGGGTCCTGTGGTGTTTCCTTCTTGAAAGTAGGTAAGCGTATTTTTGTTGTTTTTTGTGCTGTCAAACGAAATGCTCCTAATTGTGTGTCTGGGTTTTTTGGCCTGTGCTTCTTTTACACTTTTTGGAGCAATTTGAAGTGATATATCTTCTTTATAAATTTCACAGATACATCAATCAGTCCATCTCCATTCTTCTGATGTGAGGTAGATTACCGAATAATATATGAGCTGATAAATGCTCCAATGTATTTCTGTTATTGAGAAAAATAACAGGGGGTTTGGACCCTCACGAACGACTCCATGACTGGATTAGAGGATTGCTGCAGTAGATGGAGAAGGTGATTATTTCAGATTGCAGTGAAGCGAAGCGAACAGGGATCTCTGAACGTTTAAATTAAAAGCAGAATTTGCAAAACAGATGTGGGAAAGCAATGCTGGTATTAAATATTCTAGACAAACTGAGCATGAGGGCTCACTGCAGCTAATGACCTTCATTCTGTTGATTCAGTTCCAGTCCCAGCATCTTGCAATTAAAACCTATATCCATCGCCCTGTTTTTATTTAACCAGAGATGAGACTGGATGAAAAAGAAGGAATTGAAAGGGGAAAATATTTTAAAGGGAGAAATATTTAAAGATGGCTGAGATAGCAGCCTGATGTCTGTTTACCAGGAAAGGAGAGGAGAAAAGAGGCTTGGAGATGTTGGTTGGAAGCAAGCATCTTCCATCTTTTTTCTAAAAAGCTGACAGTCAGATACTGTACCTTCAGGCCATTGTTTACACCACTTCTGTGCCTGTACTGCTGCTGCTGTTCCAATGACTACAACAGCACAGGGTGAAAGGTCTCAGGAGGGAGCACAGCAGCTGAAGGCATGTGCTCCTACATTTGATTATGGATTAGATATAGAGGACTCTGACATTTCTTTCATGACATAAAAAGACAAGGAAAAAAATCAAAGCTAATGCATTTGATAACATGAACCAATCAAACTGAAGAAGTAAGGTAATTGTCACGGTTTGTCTGCTTTATAGCCGCACCCCCAATTTTCTTGTTACTTTGTTTCATTCTTTTATTGTTTCCTTGTTTAATGTTTGCACCTGGTTTGTGTTTCCTATTTGGCACTGTATAGGTTCTCAGTGTGAGTTTGCTTGGCGTTAAAGTCAGTTTGGGTTTCTTCACTCTTGCTTGTGTCTGAATGCTTTTTCTTTCATGCTAGTTTTGCTTCTTGTTCTTTTGTCCTTTCTCTGTGTCCTGCTTTATTCCTTTGCTGTGTCCTTCTGTTGTTTTTTTTTTTTTTGCTCCTTGTGTTCTTGGAAGGGTTCCACAGTTGTATTTTTGTACCTGTTTTTGTAAATAAACCTTTCTGTGAATAGACCTTCCTCTGCCTCGGTGGCTCATGTCCTGCCCAAACATGAGACAGATGACTGTAAACAGTGCATCTTCCTTCCTTCTCTGATAGTCACTGCTTGTAGCTCCTGAGGGGTAAAATACAGAAGAAGAAGCAAGCAGTCATTATCAACATATTTTTTCCCACAGCATTCACCAACAATTTTGC
Source organism: Chitala chitala (assembly GCA_025773905.1). Taxonomy (NCBI): domain Eukaryota; kingdom Metazoa; phylum Chordata; class Actinopteri; order Osteoglossiformes; family Notopteridae; genus Chitala; species Chitala chitala. The sequence goes on from JABJVR010006398.1 coordinate 7,118, forward strand.
CTTAAGGTCAAAATGCTCTCAGATGTATTGCAACTAATTTCTGACAACTTTAAAAAAATAATAATGGGGGAATAGACATACACAAAACATGTGATTTTCATGCACTTTCAGTCACTGTCTTATTTAATGCATTTCTAGTACTTGATTATATTGGGTTAAAACAGTCACTGACTGACAGAACACAGTAATCCCAGCCACCATGGGTTTTGAAGCATAATTTGTACCTTTACTGAGGTTGGGTTGCAGTTAAAGGCTTTAAATATTCTAAAGGTTGCCAGTACAAGTCCCAGAGGTCCAATGCTGTTGTTTTCTTGGAACAGTAAAAATAGGTCAAAATATGCAGCTGTGTAAACAGATGGAATGGAAGGTCGAGATTTGTGCTAGTCATTCGAACAAGATCGTCTGCTTAGGTAACTATTCATGTAATAAAATATAAGAAGGCTTCTAGATCAAACCATCAGTACCAGTTAGGGAGAGACGTACTGCCAGTGGCTATGGGAAAGCACTATGTAAGAAACACCACAAATGGAGCAAGGAGAAGACAAAATGTTGGCTTCAATAAAAATTCAATTAAAAACTGAAGGGTGAGATTACAGAACATGGCCAGCTTTGATCTTGATGGGTGGAATAAACAAAATAAGGTTCTCTTCGTCAGCCTACACTGCATATTGGTTATAGATTATGGGCCCTTTCAAGGGGCCCCACTCTCCTAAGAGTGCAGCCATGCTATAAGTGGTACAGCAAGATTCAGTTGTTTTATGGGCACTCTGTTATGGAACATGTGGAAGGCTGCCGTTGCCTCTGGCACTGAATGCCATTGATATACCATGAAGGGCTGTGTTACGGCCAAAACACGTCACTGGCAAAGTGGAAGTAAGCCAATCCTTGCCTTGCGTTGAACCAGCAAGCCAACTGCTACTGTGGTTCTCTTTGCTGGGACTGATCCTCTGTACTTAATGCTCTCCTAATTGCTGACAGCTCTGTCCCGGAAACTCAGAAAGTCCCATTTTACGGCATGAATCCAGAACAGTTGAAGATGGTTAGTGTTTTAGATGGCTGAAATTAGTCATGGTCTTGACTAATAAGCAAGGTTTTCTTTTTTATGTGTTCAAGGAACTGCACCCTGAGTTTCAACTCTCATTACACCTTGGAAATCTGCTTGTTTTACTAAATTCCCTACACAAAAATTGTATGCTGCTTATCCAAGCTAAAGTCAAACAGTCTGCTTGGCAGTGTGAAAACAGGCTGCTGTTAGGCTCACATGGTCTTTATACCTCAACCAAACAAACTGCACAAGCAGCTCCCTTGTAACAACTAGAATGCCTGCTCCTCATAGAGCCTCTGCCACACGTCAAACACCTCTCGGCGTTGATGCTGCAGGATGTGCCAAAAGTGCAGCTGCATTTAAACACTGCATAGCGATTTCTGTAGAGGTTACATAAAATGTATCAGCAAAATACCATACCAGGAAGGCATGCCTGTCATGTAGGAGAGTACTGGTTAGTGCCAGGACAGAGGGCAGGCTAACACTATACAAGCTTGCCATTCCTGTGGGGTGCACAGGAATAGGTATCCTGTCCACACAAATATCTATTTCCTCATGCAGTGGCTGTCTGCTTCAGTGGGCGACTGAAAAGCTAGAGAGAACAACACTTGTTGGTTATGGATCCAAGGCCAAGAAAGGCTGTCAGACCGAAGTTAGACTGTCAAGAAGACCACGTAGAGTTATTTGGTCTTCCAAACATGGGTCCCACATGGAAGGCTTGGGTGTGGGGTGTGTTCTTTGGGAGGAGTGGCTGGAATCCAGTGGTCTTGGCCTTAAGAAAATTGTACTGAGTCTTTCATACACTCATAAAATGGAGAGGCATTTCCTGCTCTTTCTGGAGGTGTTGTGTTCTGTGCTTAGGAATCATACAATGCGAAAAGCCTGCACTGACAGATTAGATTATTATGTGCTTTTACTATTACGACTAAAGGGTTAAGATGCCAGCAGTGGTTGACACATTGTAGAGTTGAAGGTGAGAACAGTTGTCCTTGTATTATTAGTTCATGTCTGCAACTGCATCTCACCTGACAGCTGTGAAAGAAAGAGAACCAAATGAAAAGTGCAGTACAGTGCAATGTTACACGCTTTTTATTCAGTGCAATGGTTATGAATAAAAAGAGGAAAATAAATCATGAATACTTTAACGTCCTGTAATGAATCTGCCTTTGTCTGAGATATTAAGAAAGTAACAAAATGCAAAACATTCAATTTCTTCATTTTGACAAAATTCTGTCATTTTAATAACATAGTTGTAAAAAAAAACAAAGAAATTTCAGTTAACAGAAAAAAGAAGACTGCATTCCAAGAGTTGAGTCAAAGCTGATTAAAACCACCTGATGACCAGGTCTGGCTTCTCCAACTGATCCCAGATCTGCTTTGTCGCTCCACTCAAGTCAGTGCTAGTAAACGATTTGTGAGAGAAGCTGAGAGAACTGTGAGAACCTCCAAGTGCTGGAGGAACTTTATGAAATACATGCCAAGGCCTTTAGTCTGAGAAAGCAAATGGCACAGCTGTGACTGGCAGCAAGCACACATTTCTGATTACACAGCGGTGACAAAAGGGCTGACATTGATGTACAACAACCAGGGCTCTCTCCAAACCTTTTTGGGTTTATGCATGACAGTTATAGGCTTCTTTGACCTCTGGGTTAGTAATATTACAGTATAACCGCACACATATATAAAATACAATGACTTGTTTTGTGTAAAGGCACAGAGAAAAACATGTCAAAAGCTCTCATGTGAGCTAGTTCAGTTGTGCATGCAGGGAGAACTACACCCATAGGGTAAACTGTGAGCAAATGCAACAAGCCTCCAACTTCAGTCATTCTTGTACACCATTGCTTAGTTATTTTTTACCACTTACTCTGTTAATATTATAGTTTTATAAGAACCTGGCAAATTTAGATAAATGTTTGGAAAAAATAATGCATGCATGCAAATTCTTTTAATCCATCATATACAAACTTAATTACTGCCTTTGAAAAGTTTTCCTGCCTTTGTTAAATGTTGGCTGTCTGAATTTCAGTGCTTTCCAAACTCCAAAATGCAATATTTTAATAACATTGTAGTGGTTTCTGAGGGAAATAGACAGTGGACTGTAACTATGGTAATTAGCCATCAATACGATCCACTATTGTCATATGTGTTCAAAGAACCATATGCATAATTCCACCTGCTAAGGATTCTGGGAGATTATTCTTTGGAGGCTTGTGGGTATTTCAAAAATACAAATTAAACATACACCATGGAATGCTTGAGTATATTTGTGTCCACTTGGTTTTAAGGAAGCACCACAAGTTTCAAAATATGTCGATGTAAAAGAGCCGTATTAATATTTTTTTGCCCACGAATTTTATGATAAGACTGTTGCATGAACAGAAAAATTTGTGCATTTAACCTTAAAGGACCTTATGATTTATACTTGAATATTCTCTCACAATATATGTCAGTACTATGTACGTACGTCCATGTTCTGCTTCATTTTCATTTTTATGTCATCTGCCTGTGTCTTCAGAGAATGTGTTATCATCAATAAAAATGTTTAAAATAATGCTTAAAAGATGAAAATTGATAGGGAGACCACAGTCCTAATTGGATGATCAGTTAGAGAACATGATGGAAACCGATCAAAGAACATTGCAAAAATGTATGTGAATCATGTTATTCAAATGTATTTTCCTGCTCTCTCTCTCTCTCTCTCTCTCTCTCTCTATATATATATATATATATATATATATATATACATACTTTTTTTTCCCTAAAAATTATTCAATATAGACAATAATATGTTTTAATGTAGTATTTGGAGTAAAACATTAATCATTTATTGACTTCATATTACAAAATGATATCATGATGTAACAAATCATTATAAGAAACAACAGCATCCATGCACTATCACTATGTGTATTGCACTTTTTCTAAGTACATCCCTTTATTATCCTAATGCGTTTCACAATAGAAAAGCTGCATATTAAACCAGTGTTTTGGCGGCTTGTGTCACTTCCCTCAGACCAGCTGTATCTGCTAAGGTGATTGCAGGCCAAACAATATTTAAATTGGCCCACGAAGGTATGCTTCCGATTTAATGAGGCCCAGCATTTACATGTCAAGGGCTCTGAAACACGAGACTCTGAGAGCGGTGGCGACCCCCCCCCCGCCGCCCCAGCCCTCTGGTCCTTGGTTCAGCCCGAGTAAGTTTCTGATGTGGTGTGCGCTACTGTGTTACTGAAGAATTGCTTTGCCCTGTCTTCATACGGACTGCGCTGACCTTGTGGAGGAACAATAAAAAAGGCAATTAATGCAGCGATCACTGACGCCGCTTTAAGCTGCTTCACGGGCTGCTCACGGTTAACCTTGCAGGCCTGAGAGCCGGGGGGGAAAGGCACGGCAGACGAAGGGTATCACAATTAGACAACAACACACCCTTGTTTTAAAATAAAGACTAATCGCCTGTAGAAGCTGAAGAAATTGTGGTCACTTGACCATGGGGATGGGTGGGGACATGATTCCATGAAAACAATTGCATATTCAAGAACTGCAGACAAAGTTGCACCGTCTCCCAATCAGTGCCCCTGTGCAATGACTCTTGTGTATGAATGCAGATTGTCTGTGTATACCTGGACGGTCGATACTGGTCATGAAATTAATATCTAAACCAGGGAAATGTTGATTTTAAACCTGTTTAGAGAATTTACAGTAAAATATTTTGAAAATTTTGAAGGAGAAGGGTTGAAACATAACGCTAAGCACTACATTGACTGACAAAGCACCTTCATTCGTCTGCTAGTGTGTAACGTTCTTTCAGATTTGGACAGAATGTTGCAGCAACACGTACATCAATTAACACGATTATTTACTAATCTCTGTGGATGGTGGATTGCTGACATTTAAAAGTGTAACATAATTAAGTAATGTAAAACCAATTAAAAGCTAGTAACCTGAAAATATGGCTGGACTGCCATATGACCGAATGGTAAACTTTGAATAAATAAACTAGGATGAGTGTAAATATAAAGGACCCCCATTCATGGTGTGTAAGGTGCACTGACTGTAGTAAAGCACAGCAGGTGAGCGATGATGAGAGATGACAGTTATGTTGCAAAGCCATGGCGATCGGTACTCCATCTTTGGACTAGTTTTGGGACAACCACCACCCTTCTATCTGAGAGAAGGGTGGATGAAGATGATGCTGGCCTGTCAGTTCCTCACTGCCCAAATGACAGCCTCTAACAGTTCTCACAACGGGGTCCTGTCTCTTTTCCTCCCAACCCCGGGGGGGGGGGGCGGGGGGGCGGGCGGGGGGGGGGGGGGGGGGGGGGGGGGGGGGGGGGGGGG
>JABJVR010006399.1:0-12503 GCA_025773905.1 Chitala chitala
TGATTTGTTAATTTGTTTTCTGATTTGTTATTTTGTTTTCTGATTTGTTAATTTGTTTGCACTTCACGGCCACCGTAATTTTCTCCCAAATAAACATCAAAACACTTTTTTTTTTTTTTGCAAGGTCTGTGACACATAAAGGTTCTCACAAATAAATAATTTGTCTTGACTTACAAATTAGTAAGAACAAGAATGTAAATGTAGAGTCACAGTAACATGACAGGTAAAGAATTTTACCATAACCCTGATCTTGAGAACATCTCAGGTAGGAATGTCAGTTATTTTAAATGCCGTTGTTTGTCACACAAAGCTTTTCATGAGGACAGAGGCTCATTGCACGGAACCAAAAATGTGATGAATTTAGCTGTCTGTGAGCTCTTTTGTATCACTAATCTCCATGCTCCATTGTATTCAAAAGATATGCTTCTGTTCAGGTATGTACAGTATGTACAGTCTGCCAAAATAATGAAGTTCACAAGGGAATGTAGAGATGGGACAAAGGTAGATGTTGCTGGATTCCCCTGTGTGGCCCTCTCCTGTATTCTTTAACACAATAAGCCAGTGGATCTCAATTTTACTTTGTCCTGCCTCCCTTTCTGCATGAAGCAGAACTTTTTTGAGTCAATTTACACATATCACTCACCACCACAATCATCTTAAACAATGCCAATTACTTCTTTGTTATTCACAGAACTTGAGAAACATTGTAAGGCATTAGTTCTCCATATAATTTATTGAGACTATACAGTTAACCTGTACATGCTCTCTCCTGCCTTCATTCCATACTCAGACCCTCAGTCTTCACTTGTCATCTGTTTTTTTCTCTCTGGTGTTGCTATCAATGGACTGACTCACTATTTCACCTGCAGTACCTTTAATGATTTGCGGATTGTGTTTTTGGATTCTTTTGCAAGTGTAATAAACCTGAGCTCTGCTTTTGAATTATGTTTGCGTCACTACACAAGCACAATGTTAGGTTTATTCATAACAAAATAGGTTGTGTTTACCATTAATATTTAGTATAACCCTGCACTGAAAACTGTGGAGTGAGATTTACTTAAAAAGTGTAAGGTAACAATTTCCACAGAAAAATTCTTAGTACATTTAACTGGTCATATTATTAAGGAATGTTGATTTGGAAGTAAACATTATTCTCTATATATTCTTTAATTAACCAGTAAGTTTCAGTTTTCATTCAATTTTCAGTCATTTTTAACATCAAATTATAAAGCAGTTTAAGAGGGACGTTGGTTTTTTTTCTAATAAAACGGCTACACGCAGGTAGGATTTATTTGCAGAATAGGATTATTAATAAAAGTCAAGTTAAAATCCAAAACAAAAGCAAAGTCCAAGAGCAGGGGTCAAAGTTAAGTTCTTATTTTTCAGTTTTTGTATATAGGTCTTTTGTTTAACATAATTTTTGATGCTCTTCTGTACTTTCTGTTGCCTCCTCTGTACTTGCTACTGCAACATTGCAATTTCCCCTTGTGAGACAAATAAAGGTTTCTTGTCTTTATCTTCTATATTAAGGTCAGATTTGCTGTGTGCTCACACAACAATATTAGCAGTCAATATTACATTTAACTGAGATTTCTTTGAACATGATGTTAAAAACTTTCCTGTCTATTAATGGGACTCTAACATTTATACTTTAATGTAAATATGAGGTGATCCATGAACATACTCAAATTACAAGTGAAATACCATAAATTTAAAAATACAGCCCAACTATTCAACTTGGACTTCACCCAACCTCATGCAGTAAACCCCATAAAACCTCAGGGTGAGACTGAGTCAACTACGGTTTGTTGAAACAAACCTGAGCTTCTGGTCTCACGCCTACATTCCAGACATTTATATGTGCTTTATAAGCCTCGCACAATTATTGTAAAATACCAGTAACACTTTAAACATCATCCAAGAAGATATTTATTCATCTTGAGTGGAAAAGGTGTAGAGGATGAAGACTCCAGTATGTATGTCTATATGTGTGTGCAAATGCATAACTGATAAACTCAGAGAACAAATGCGAACATTTTTTTAATTGTTAAATGGCAACAAACTGTATATTCTGCCACCTTCTAATTCTCCTTGCTCCTTATTTCGGTAGCAAGTAAAAGCACTGTATGCTAACAGAACAGGTTCTAATGGTAAGTGCACATTTGACTCTACCCAGTCATTTTCATTGCTGGTTGAGGCCTGATCTCAAGTCTCTTAGCTGGGCCACTCGTGCATCACGGTTGAAGATGGCAGTAAACAAAGCTGCCAGTTAAAAAATTTAAATTACATCAATAAAAATGTGAAGTCTAAATTACTATACAAACTGTGTATACAAGCAAAAACACAGTTTAATTAAACTAACCATACAGACATGTGGTTGACTGCCTATGCCATGGAAAAGCTGGTGAAACTTAAAACTTTTTGATTCAACTGAAAACATTGTAGAAGTTGATTTACAGCAACTAAAACGTTAATTGTCTCAACACTGTGTTTTAACTTCTCAAAGTTTATAAAACTAATGGTCAATTCTTGTTTCAACTTAATACTCTCAGTTAACTCGTATTAATCGCAATTTTGAATTAAAAGAGTTAGACAATGTAGCGAAAACCTGCTGATGCAGATCATTGCAGACAGTGATGTAACTGGAGCAGTGAGAATAACAGATATTTTTCATATCGGTGCCATAAAAACCCAGACTCTCTCCACTTAAAGTGCATGGAGGGAGGTGATGCTAGCGAATGCATTTCCCACCGAGAGTGGCCAGCTGTCACACCCACTCCTTAGTGTTTCCCAGCCACGGATCACCAACCGCAATGAATAAAAGGAACAGCTTGAACACCAGACAGACGCGCAGTATTATCTTCTATGATGCCTACTGAGTATTTGCGATCCCTTGTCTTAGTCAATCTACCATCCTGTTTGTCCCATTACCTACCTAACCTTGTTTTCCCTTCTGTCCTAACCAGCCGCTGTCTTTGTTTCGGCCAGACCTCAACCATGTGCCAAACCCTGACTGTTTCTTCGGCAAGAATTAAGCCTAGTGATTTTTATTGGTGTTGCTCTGTACAATAAAGTTGCTCTGCAAAGCGGATCCTGTTTTTTGTGTGGAATCGTTACACCAGCTAATATGCATTAATTAAATGCACACCCACAACACACAACATTACACACTTAAAACAAGGATTTCACTAGCAGGTACATTAATTACATTGAACAGCAACAACAAAAATGTGCAAAGTAATTTCAATGTCTGCCTGAAGGCATGCTGGTCAGTGCAGACTGCCGCATGCTGGCAATCCTACAGTCTGGCCTCAGGCCACATGATACCAAGTTGTCACTGAATATATTTTTTGTTAACCGCATGAATTGTCTTGGTTTAATTGTTATTTATTGTCAATGGGTAATTGGTTAGTACCATGCTTCAATAGTATTATCATTCTACAGTAATAGTTTAGTCTTAAAAAATTGTAAATTTTCTTGGTGTTACTGTGTAATAATGTGTAAGTATAATTTATAGTTTCCTTAGACACTGGGGACTGTTGTATATGGGACTCTATTCTGTGTTAGGTTGTGTTTTTTCTGTTTTTTTTTTTTTCTGTTATTTTTATATTACAAATGCGAGTCATGTGCAGACAGTAACTGTCATAGAGGGTAAAATTTGCAGTTTTGGTGCAAATGGATTTGGTTTCATTTTTTCAGACCCTCATATCAACGTCTAATATTACCCCCCCACACACCTTTATCTTCCTCTACAAAATTGAGTTAAATTAACATGCAGTGTAAATTTAGAAAACAAAGTTAGATTAAGTTTTAGTCTTTCTTTGTCTTCTGTATAAATAAAATTTAAGTTTTACATTTTATTCACTTTTCTTTTAGTTCTATGTATTACATGAAAGGCGGCACAGTGGCGTGGTGGCTAGCACTGTTGCCGCGCACCTCTAGGCCTGGGGTTCAGTTCCCGCCGTGTGTGTGTGTGTGTGTGTGTGTGTGTGGAGTTTGCATGTTCTCCCTGGGCTTGGTGGGTTTTCTCCAGGTGCTCCAGTTTCCTCCCACAGTCCAAAGACATGCAGGTTAGGTTAATTGTGGTGTGGCCAAATTGCCTGTTGTGTGTGCCCTGTGGTGGGTTGGTGCCCTGCCCTGGGTGTCCCCTGCCCTGCACCCTATGTGCTCTGGGATGGGCTCCAGGCTTCCCCGTGACCCTCACTGGGAATAAGTGGTTAACATAATGGATGAATATTACATGAAAGTTATAGATACCATGCCATCATGAAATGTATTTCTATAAGATATGCCTTTGTACAACTATTTTGAAAGAAGGTGCATATTTGAAAACATTTGAGATTTATTCTTTCATAGTATAATTGGCCATTTGTTTTTAGCTGTGGATGTTCTTCGGAGTTTACTTTTTCGGTATACTGTAATGCAAAATCAAGTAAAAAACGTGTTACCTCAACTTGAAAAACCAGCAATTGTATTAGTCACTTTACAACTGTTCGTTTTAGCCAATGCCTTTGCTGTTTTGTTGAAGAGTTATTGTCCTATTAGATTAGAGAGGAATGGAAGGCATGATAACATAATGGGCCATTACAGAGAACCAGCATACTCTGAAGTTATTTGTCATGTCAGTTAAAGTAGATCTAACACACTCTGATGTTTCTGGTGTTAAATGTAAAAACAACTGCTTGCTCTGATCTTCTCATTAAAATTTTTCTGATTTACTGAGCTCTGCTGACCTGTTCTGCTGTTGAGTTGCTGTGTTGCCAATTGCTTTTATTGAAGAAAAATATTCTAGAATTTTGTCATATAGACTAAAATTATAAATTCAGACTGCTCACCTTGACCTTCTGTTATCCTTGGCCTACTCGCGTTCAATTTAATTAATATACCTTTCTCTCTAGCTAAACTGCCAATGTTGTCCCAGTACATTATTATGACATTTGTAATTTACTTTACATGAAACTAGTATATTTCCAGCTCTAGAGGTTCACCATCCACTCAGCAAACTGGTTGTATTGGGCTTGTAAAACATGAATCTGATAACATGTGTCTGACACTCCTCACTATTTGTATTCTCAATATGTGCCTTTGATTTTTTTCAGTGCTGGTATCTTTAAGATAAAGACCGAGAAAAAAAGACATTGATCCCACTGATAAACATCTCAGGAATACAAGAAGCACCTTTGTATCACTGAGAAGCACCTCTACCCTATTTGCAAATCACTAAAAGACAAAGATCCTTGTTTTGGTTTCTAAAACGGCTGGCTTCCCCGATCTGAACCCCAGTGGAGTTTTGTTATTGGACTTCTGTGCTAGTCACTTGTTGTCCATAATGAACACTATGTTCGAGCATGGGGATGTCCACCAGTGCACGTGGTACCAGGACAACCTAGGACGGAGGTCAATGATTGAATTTGTGATCATGTCATATCTTGAATATCCGGTTGAAGAGAGGGAAAAAGCTGTCAACTAATCACCACCTGGTGGTGAGCTGGATCCGGTGGTGGAGAAGGAAGCCAGACAGACTTGGCAGACCCAAACATATAATGAGGGTTTGTTGGGAACGTCTAGCTCAGGGGTTGTGAACCTTTTTGGCTGAGAGAGCCATAAAAGCCACATATTTTAAAATAAATTTCCACGAGAGCCATATAATATTTTTTAACAATGAATACAACTAAATGTGAGTATTTTTCGACCAACAATTTTAGAGTATAATAAGTCTCTGAATTTATTCTTTTTAAAAACATCGTTATACTGAAATCATTGATGAAATTTTATCATTGCATATTAGACACACCGCAGAACCTGCTCTCTCCACAAAGGCGAATTCTTCTGTCCATTCGTGCTGAAATGTACGGTACTCCTCATCTTTTTTCTTTTCGCCATATTCTTCGTCAAAACGGTTTGCTCTGTATAAATTAGCTAGTTGACTATTTAATTAAAAGGAGGGAAGTTTACTTCTATACTTCTTGACCTCACAATGACCTGTGTAGGCTACAGCATTATCCAATAAGTTTTGGTGTCGGACCCTCCGGTACCCCGAATTTGGCTCCAGCCACCTGCAACCCTGAACAGGAACGGTAGAAAATAAATTGATGGATTAAAATGCATAAGAATGTTTTATATTTTGAATGTTATTTTTAACACTGTGATTTCTGTAATGTTTTACTTTAAAATGTCAGCGTAATTATTCATTACTTATCATGTTAAGAAATGTCAGATAAGATTTATCTGCGTGCCAGATGCAGTCATCAAAAGAGCCACATCTGGCTCGCGGGCCATAGGTTGCCGACCCCTGGTCTAGCTGAACCCTCTGCCTGAAGGATCTTCAACTCCCACCTGGGGACATTGAGTCCGAGTGGACCATGTTCTCCACCTCCATTGTCGATGCAGCCATAAGGAGCTGTGGCCGTAAGGTCTCTGGTGCCTGATGAGGCGGCAATCCCAGAACCCGGTGGTGGACACTGGACATAAGGGATGCCATCAAGCTGAAGAAGAGAGTCCAATCAAGCATGGATAGCTTGTGGGACTCCTGAAGCAGCTGATGGCTATTGGCAGGCTAAGCAGGCTGCAGCCCGGGTGGTCATGGAGGCAAAAACCCAGGTTTGGGAGGAGTTCGGCGAGGCCTTGAAGGAGGACTTTTGGTTAGCCTTGAGAAGATTCTGGCAAACCATCCGGCACCTCAGGAGGGGGAAACAGTGCTCAGCCAAAACTGTTTACAGTGGAGGTGGGGAGCTGTTGACCTCGAGTGGGGATATTGTCGGACAATGGAAGGAATATTTCAAGGATTCCCTCAACCCCGCCAACACGCTTTCTGTACAGGAAGCAGAGGCAAAGGACTCGGAGGATGATTTGTGCATAACCTGGGCTGAAGTCACAGAGGTAGTCAACAAGCTCCTCGGTGGCAGGGCACCGGGGGTGGCTGAGATCCGCCCTGAGTACCTTAAGTCTCTGGATGTTGTAGGGCTGTCTTGGCTGACATGCCTCTGCAACACAGCATGGCGGTTAGAGGTAGTACCTCTGGACTGGCAGATTGGGGTGGTGGTACCTCTTTTCAAGAAAGGGGACTGGAGGGTGTGTTCCAACTACAGGGGATTACGTTCCTCGCCCTCCCCAGGAAAGTTTACGCCAGAGTGCTGGAGAGGAGAATCAGGCCGATAGTCGAACCTTGGATTCAGGAGGAGCAATGTGGTTTTCGTCCCAGTCGTGGAACAATGAACCAACTCTATACCCTTGCTAGGGTGCTCAAGGGTTCATGGAAGTTTGCCTGACCAGTCCACATGTGCTTTGTGGATGTGGAGAAGGCATTTGACTGTGTCCCCTGTGGCATTCTGTGGGGGGTTCTCTGGGAATATGGGGTCAGAGGCTCTTGGATACGGCCTGTCCGATCTCTGTATGACCTTAGCAGGAGTTTGGTTTGCATTGCCAGCAGTAAATCAGACCTGTTCTTGCTGCATGTCGGACTCTGGCAGGGCTGCCCTTTGTCACTGGTTCTGTTCATCATCTTCATGGACAGAATTTCTAGGCACAACCAAGGGCCGGAGGGAGTCTGGTTTCGGGACCAAATGATTTCATCCCTGCTTTTTGCAGATGATGTTGTCCTGTTGGCTTCATCAGGCCAAGATCTTCAGTGTACACTGGAGTGGTTTGCAGTTGAGTGCAAAGCAGCTGGGATGAGAATTAGCATCTCCAAGTCCGAGGCCATGCTTCTTGACTGGAAAAAGGTGGTTTGCCAACTGCAGGTTGGAGGAGAGATACTGCCTCAAGTGGAGGAATTTTAGTATCTTGGGGTCTTGTTCACGAGTGAAGGAAGGATGGTGTGTGAGATTGACAGACAGTTCGGTACAGTGGCAGCCGCAATGCGGTCAATGTACAGGTCTGTTGTGGTGAAGAAGTTGCTGAGCTGAAAGGCAAAGCTCTCGATTTACTGATCAATCTACGTTCCTACTCTCACCAATGGTCATGAGCTCTGGGTCATGACCGAAAGAATGAGGTCTTGAATACAAGCCGCTGAAATGAGTTTCCTTCGTAGGGTGGCACATCAATCTGAAATGTTTGTTTGTTTAAACCTCCGAAATTCTCGGTACAGAGAGTGCTGTCCTTTTTTTCTTTTTTGATAAAATAAATGGTGCCCTTTTTGCAACCTTTATAATGCTTGCTGTTTTTACATACCGTGACTGAGAAGGAACATTTCCTATGAAATTGTAGGGCATTATTACCACTCATGTGTGGGTGCACACACAGACACAAAACTGGTTTCAAAGAATGTGGCCTTTATTGTTTATGACTGAAGTCAGTAATAAAGACTTGCGATTCGTTCTAGCAAACCACAGTGATATGTAGCTTTTAGCTGAAGAAGGTTGACAGTAAAGAGGCTTGCAAAATATTTCATTACTACAATTTCAAGGACGTTTTGAAAGGAATTGTAAGCCTAAACACGCACCCAGGTATGAAAAATGTTCTTAAATGTTTAAATAAATTTTGACCATATTACTTTCACGACCTTTATCATGTAAATAGCACATGGCATTTATTATAATAACTGTGTTATGAATACTAACATTTCAAGTGTTCATGTGTTTGGTTTTGATATTTCTTAAAACCTAACCTTTACAAACAGATTTAATACTTTAGAAAACTCTAGTTTAAGTGTATTTTTTGTCTGGAAACTTTATTTTGGAAGCATTTACCTAATTTAATATATTTATCAATATGTTTTTAAATATATACGAATTTTGAAGAAATAAAAAAACAGTAGTAATAAACTTATACATGGCTCTTTTTCAGTTTCTTTTTTATATCACAGTCTACCAAAACCACAGATTTTCTGATGTTTTATACAGGACCCTTATACCTATGTTCAAACTATACATTCATGGAGTCTCCACCCTAAACAGGTAAGCATAAAAAGAAAAGACAAGTTATACTACATAGTGCATTGTCAGGTAAGGAGTGTTGTGTTAGAAAATGGTATCTGCTTTGTGTTTGTACTCACAAAAATGTTGTTATATAGAGACTGGTGGAACAATTTACAATATACAGTTCATACAGCTTAACTATCAGTTTTCAAACAGTCATACAGAGTGTAAAAGTTTTAAATGAGATTTAAAAATAGATGAGAAGGGGAAGACCTAATGTGTATATGGCTGCTCATTCCATATCTTAAGGGCTGCCATAGCGAAAGCCTGGTCACCTCTGGTTTTTAAATAAGAAGGGGGACCTGTGAAGAGGAACTGACTGGTACACCACGAAGAGCAGGGTGCTGAATGGGGAAAAAAGTTAACGGAGCCAAATATTGATGTTCCAAGCCATAAAGCACTTTAAAAATAAAAAATCTAATCTTAACATAATTCCTAAATTGAATGGGTAGCTAGTGTACACTTGGCAAATAAAAGAAAGACCAGTGTAGCATTTACCTGAGCTAATCCTTAAACACTCAGAAGTAGTGAATGGGGTGACACTCAAAGCTCTTTATTTAGCCCTTAAAAGAACTTTTTTTTCTCAGTCAGAAAGGTCTCCACAGAGTGAATTCACTACTGGGTATTAGCCGTTAAAAGAACCTTGGCAGGCACAAACTCTGACAGCCACTAAAAAGAAACTTGGAGAAGGACACGGGGGACGGGTCACAACTCTCGCTCACAAACACACTCATGGGACACAATTATGTACAGGGTGCTGCTGGGAAATACAATTTTCCCCTCCCACAGCATCTCCAGTTGGCAGTACATACCAGCATTACAGTATGTTCATTCTTTGTAGTACCAGTTAAAACCCTAGCAGCACCATTTTGGACTAGCTGTAGTTAGGACAGAGAACAATGTGACAATCTTGTGTAAAGAGAATTGCAATAATCAATGTGAAAGGAAATAAAGCATGTATTAAAACATGTCCAGTCAACCCTACAGGTGACATAGGTGATTACCTATCTGATTAGAGGGTGCAAAATAGGGAAGAGAAGAATTAGAAATAAAACTAGCTGGTCATTGATACGTTCCAGAACACATTTACAGGGGAAAAATTACAACATCTAATGACAACATAAGGCAACAGCAGGACACGTTCAGTTCAAAATTCTAGATTCATTAAAACTGGTAATGCGACATTCCTGATCCGTAATTGTAACACCACTGTCTGTCATGACCCTTGTGTCACCCTTTCTCCTGTCCCCTGTGCAGAGTCATCGTTGGTACCTTGTTGTCTTCACTGTTATTAGTAGTCTCTGACTGTGTCTCGCGATCCCTTCTAATAGAAGCTCCTGTGCCAGTGTGTTGTTGGTGGTTGTTGTAGGTGTAACTTTGTGGTAGAAGTAAGTTGTTTGCAATTATAAACCTGACCTGTGGACTCTGTGTTCTCTGTTCTCCCGGTTACCTCGTTGTTTGTACCCTGTTGGTTGTATCTAGCCTTTGTTAATACGTTGTTAATACCTTATTTTGCCCTTTATTAAAGCCTCCCTTTTACGCATTCAACCTGGCCTCTCTAGCCTCCTAGGCAGAAAAGTTATGGTAACGAGATGCTGTGCACAATATAATCTCAGGCTCAAGAAAGAAAACTATTTAAATAAAATTAGAATACATAAATACATGCATAAAATTATATATAGATAAAAAATGCAGAAATATGTTTGCTTAATTGATAGATTGTTTAAATAATTTTTTATGCAAATTAGAGGCAAGCCAGCAAATTAGGTAAATTAGGTGAATTAGCAACATAACCTGTACTGAGACAGCAATAAATTATTCATTTAGATAAATTGTATAATATTATTTGTATTCAATCTTAGATTAAATACTAGCACTTTGAGATTTGACCCAAATGTAAAGTGCATTATAAATAAAATGTATTATTATTATTATTATTATTATTATTATTATTAAATGCACTAAAAAGTTTTATTAAATATAACTGTAACTTCATCTGGGCACCAGTCTTTGGAGCCACTCCACCCCCAGGACTCTGAGTCGTGTTCCTTAGTGGTGGGGTGTAACATGGAAAGAAAGAAGGAGCCAGACGCAGGGGTCTGTGCTGTGGCACACACCTGGCTTGGGCTTTATTGGACTCACTATTACAGTCCTTATAACATAATGCAAAGTATAAAACATTAAACAACATATGGTTTCAAAATTAGAAATAAATCCAGTGTACAAAAAATCTAGCACTGAATAATAATAATAATAATAATAATTGTGCATGCATCCACTTCATGTGATTACTCATGGGCGACAGCTGATTTTAACATATACAGTAATTATGTAGTGTTGACAGTGAACACTGCTGGAACCATTTTACAAAAAAAGTTCATGTGTTGCAACCTGCATTTTTCGATTTGCTATTCTTTTTTCCATTAGCTGTTTTTGTTGTTGATTTTTAAAAGTATATTTTACTTTGGTATAATAACAGGCTTAATCACGGACTGAGAAAACATTTTTTGTTTAGTTTGTCATTACAGTGAAAATGTAGGCTGATCAAAACCATCTGTAACATACACACATATACAGTATATTGTTATTTCTAACACACTTTTTGGCCCAGCCAAAGTCGATGTGAGGTGATGCAACAGTCAGCCGTCATCGCTGGTAGTTCTTTGATGTCAGTTTGATGTGTCACAGCCCTAAAATAATTAACACAAATGATGAAGTGAGTCAGTTGTGAACAAGAGGTCATTTAATACTCAAACTAGAGCAGATTCTGTACTGTGCTCTTTCTCTTTGGCTGCCACTCTTTACTAGAGGTAGATGAATGCTGTATTATGATCTTAACATTGAGTTAACTAATCTTCAGCCATCTACAGTTGCAGAGCTTGTCCAAGCCTTTTCCACAGAGAGAGAATAGAAGAAGAATCAAACACTACAGGTAAAACAACCTAGCGACCAAAAAGTGTATCAAAGAACAGAACATGATGTAATATTTAACCCTTTACCATTCACCCATATAAATAAGTAATAAAATAATATTTTTTGGTATCTCTGAATTCCCTTAAGTCACTAAAAGCACAGGAAAAAAAATACCAATAAAATTTGAATGAATTTAGCTAAACCAAATTGGTATTTATACATGATAAAGGGTTAAACTGATAAATTAATCATTAAAACTATGTCTGTGATCCAGAAGATCAGTTGCATACTACGATAAAGGACAGAAAATAATTTTCTTAATGTGATACCCATGGGATTAAGTATTTTGCATTAATTTACCTTCTTATTCATTAGTATGATGTCTCAGGATATAAAACTGTTGTCGATGCTTGCAGATCCATTAATGTGTTTAACTGAAGAATTACTTCCTAAGAGTACAACATGCTACAGTGAGGGAAAAAAATTATGTGAACCCCTGCTGATTTTGTAAGTTTGCCCACTAACAAAGAAATGATCAGTCTATAGCTGAAATCCTGCAGTGCAAGACCCCCCTGCTCAAGAAAGCACATGTACAGGTCCGTTTGAAGTTTGCCACTGAACATCTGAATGATTCAGAGGAGGACTGGGTGAAAGTGTTGTGGTCAGATGAGACCA
>JABJVR010006400.1:0-12502 GCA_025773905.1 Chitala chitala
TTTTCTTGCCTGAGATTAATCAAGTAACGTGTCTGTGGTACTTCACAGGTCTGGGACAGGGAAGCTGTAATGAAGTTCTTTGTAAGATTACAGATACGTGACAGTGAAGTTATAGAAGGGCCTTAGGTTTGTGTAAAGGTGACCTGGGGGTGAGCAGACTGTGCATCCTTCTTCAGTGGCGGGACGTCATGGATCAGTTTTGCCAGGATGAGCAATCTGTGAGGGCCCAACA
The DNA here is from genome assembly GCA_025773905.1 of Chitala chitala. NCBI lineage: Eukaryota > Metazoa > Chordata > Actinopteri > Osteoglossiformes > Notopteridae > Chitala > Chitala chitala. Next base: position 233 of record JABJVR010006400.1, read on the forward strand.
GTTTCCCTGCTGCGAGTCTAAGGAACAGGCAGAACGTTACGCCTGCTTCTCCAGCCGGGCCCCTGACAAACACTACAGCAATGAGCTGCTGCAGAAACAGATGCCTGTAGTGGTCGCCAGCCTAATCCATGTGTGTGACACCCACACACCGCACATGAACAAGTATGTATATAAACTAATAACTATTATTTAACCAAACTGTTCTGAAAAATGAAGAAAAGCCAAATAACATAATTTATTTGCCTGTGGTCAAGTACTGAACGCTGTCATGTTATAGATGCTTGATGTTATATTCATTAGTATTCTCACAGCATTTGTGGATCACGTCATCATATTATTTAGTGTTTTGAAATTGATTTTTAAATAATTAACTGTATTTAATTAATTTAGCTAAGTAACTATTTAAGTAACTTATTGATTGCCTTTATAAATCAACAGATATAATTGATTGTATTTGAATGTGTAGCAAGAAGCACTTTTCTCATTTTTACTGTGAACCTGGGGCTTACAGGAATGCTTATGCGTTTCCTTCAAAACGCAGTTATTCATCTAAAGCTCATTTTGCACATAATAGGTACTCTGTGCCATTTCCTGTTGAACCTATTATTGCTACGTGCTGCCACCAGCAGGCCACTAGGACAAATACTTGTGTGGCAGTGGCTGTGAGTATTGACTTGACATTAAGTATACGGCATTTGTAGTTGTACATGTCCTGAATATGCATTGTAATACACATTGTACTACAGTAATGCACTTCTAGAGCTATCCAGCACATTACTAGACATTGTTGACAGTTAAGTGCTGTGTCACTGCCATACTGGTTTGATGCGAATATTCTGATGGACCTCGCGGCATGTTATTACAGCTGGAAAATGAGTTGAAAACGATGTGCTCCAGAGAGGGCCCCTTACCCCATGGCGTCTCTCCGGACTGCTGCACCCAGCCAGCTCAAGGCGCTTATAACTGTCTCACCACCTTGCTGCTGCAAGAACTGACCCAAGCTGTCAACACAACATACTATCACAGGAGGCTGTGTCACAAAAAATGAATCACTCTCATACAGTCAGTATATGTACTCAAGTTTGAGAGTTTTTCCACTTTCCAATATTATCTATCCTCATTTGAGCTTTATATGGCAGGACCATTATTTTGTACTCTCTTTTCATTATTAAACATTAGCAGCTGTATTCTTATGCCCTTCATAAACATGCAAATATAAAGCAGTGAAACATGTAAAGGATTGTAAACTCTTAAATCTGTTAAAAAAGAAGTGATGGTATTTGTAATAAAAGTCATATGGAAGAACATATTTTCTTTTGGTGTTTCCTTTTGTTTAATGACACTGTAATGTTCTTTACGAAAATGAGGAAGGGTGGGCGCTGCAGAGATGGCTACTGAGTAGACGTGGCTTTCGGAGGTCCTCACGAAACAACCACATTTACTTTTAAACAAATCACTTTGGCCAACATTTATGCCTCCTTTCATGCCCTAAAACAAGTGCCGCTCGTTTGTCTGCATTATCTCGTTAATGTGAACCACAAAATGGTCGGTGAAGGGAAAGGGATGCCAGTTGGCCGAGGCTACGGATAAAGCTAGCCAAGCTAAAACAAGCCCAGAAAAGATACCCAGCGATGAAGAGGACAAGTTGCCATTCATGGCAAAAAATCTCAAAGAGCATCCTTCAACCAATTAACGATTGGTTTGACAAGTTTGAGCAAAGTTTCCAAAGTCTCATAGCCGGCCAGCAAGCGCTAACTGAGAGGGTGTGATGTGGAGAATCAGGCGGCGGACCACGAGCAGCGCATTGAAGGCGTGGAAACATCGCTCGCGGAGTACAGCAGCAAAATACAATGCTGCTTCACTTTTGTTCCAACAACAGTCGTTATTGACTGGTACAACACAAGGTGATTCATAGGCTGCATTACTAAAAAAAAAAAAAAAATTAACAAAATTTTTCCGTCAGTGTCTTCTCTATGTGATAAACGCTCTTCTGCTGAAGGGTCTTTGGCTCATCTTTTTTGGTTTTGTCCCTAGTTGTTTGGTTTTTGGTCTGCAATTTTCAAATGGTTTTCCAAATGTTACTCTAGAGACATTTCACCAAACTACAACCTGGCAGTATTTGGATGTTCCTCAGAAACTCTGCTTTATACGTCTGACCTGCAAACGGCTCTGCAGCTTGGTTTGGTGGTTGTTAAAAAACTTGTGCTACTGGCCTGGAAATCTACCACTCGTCTGAGTTTTGAACATTGGCTTAAGGAAATGGCATCTGTGATACAGATAGAGCGCCTGAACAGACAAAACAGGCACGAGACTGTATGGAGACCCTTGCTGGCTCAAAGCCACATCACCACGTGATCTGGATGGGCGGGACATTGTATAAACTGAGCAACAACGATATCTTATTTTGTCTTATTGCGCACGATCAGTTGCATGTTTTGCTTTACCATGTGGCAGTTTTTACTTGTTCGTTTTTTCCTTTTTCTGTAAATTACAAAAAATAAAAAACTGAATAAACACAATATAAAAGAAAATGAGGAAGGGCGAGGTCCCTGTGAACAGAAAGTTCTACAGTGTACCGTATTGTTTGTTTAATTGACATGGTGAAATATTTAACACTGAAGACTGGACAGTTTCTGAATCTGAAAACAGTTGGTGTGTCTTCCAGTTGCGAATAGTCACTCCAACAGTTGTCTCCTTCTCACCAAGCTTCTTGCTGATGGTCTTGTAGCTCATTCCAGCCTTGTGCAGGTCTACAATCCTGTCCCTCATCTCCTGTGACAGCTCTTTGGTCTTGCCTATAGTGGTGGTGTGGTGTGAATGGCTCCCAATGTCAGCTCGTTACCTGTATAAAATATACCTGGGAGTCAGAAAGCTTGCTGATTGATAGGGGATCAATTAGCTATTTCATTTATGAAAATGCAAATTAATTTATAACTTTTTTGAAATGCATTTTTTGGATTTTTTGTTTTTTGTATTCTGTCTCTCACTGTTCAAATAAACCTACCATGGAAATTATAGACTGATCATTTCTTTGTTAGTGGGCAAACTTACAAAATCAGCAGGGGTTCAAATAATTTTTTCCCTAACTGTATGTCAACACAATTATAAAAATTCACCTAATTCAGATTCAGAGGTTCTGTTAAGGTAATTTGTTGAGTTATGTAAACAATTACACAAGTTCAAGAGACCTATAGAGAGAGTTTCTGCTAACTTGGATTGTTTAACTAAGGCCACAAAGTCAACACAATTATACAATTTCAAGTAATTTAGGTTCAGGAGTTCAGTTAAACTAATTTTTTAAATTATATAAACAATTGTACAAGTTCAGATAACTTAGGCCAAGGGTTCCTAATACATCGATCGTGATCAACCAGTAGATCACAAATGTAGCTGACAATTTTGTGGTTGGTGTACCTTCTGGCTGCAACTGAATCAACAATTAGTGTATGGGTAAAAATACTGTATCATGGAGTGAAAATAGGCAGACATAGATACAAAGCAACAGTCACAACTGTTAACACTGACAATACCTTGCAGGGGAAGAATACAGGTATTGCCCCCCCCCAAAAAAAAAAAGAAATAAAATGAGTAAAAGAATTTATAGATATTTTAAACCACATTCCTGCACTAAAAGTCTATATTGGTCTGATTTTTTAATCCCACACCTACAAAATCCCGTTCCACTACTGCATCCCACCTACACGTCTATGCAAGAGTGACCTAATATCTAATCCAGCTTTCACAAAAACACTGGTCACGTTATTCATCCTCCCAGCTAGATGTTTATGCAGGACTAATCTGTTGTCTAATCCTGCCCTGTGATGAATCCTGGGCTGCGATGTGGTGAAGTCAGAGAAACACTTGGTGAATCAGGGTCCTCAGCAAACTGCTGAGGCGGCACTGACTCTGCAACTGGCAGAATGTGTCGTCTATTCCTCCTGCAGAGTTTGGCATGAGATTGGACCACATAGGAATGCGGCTCCTTTCATATCTTTTTCACAGTGCCCAAATGGTCGTAACCTTTACTCGACTATAGTCTGACATCCACTTCAGTCAGTGATTGCAAAGGGACACTGAAAGCATCATAAGAATACTTGTGAATGAGCTTCTTGTTGTGCAGATGTGAACTCACCATCCACAGGTCCTTGGGAGCTGGTACCAACAGTTTGCTGTTGACAGGAATGGCTGTGCATGTCTGATGTGACAAAAGACGTTCAGCAGGTGCACCTAAGGTGGGATCTCTGGGAATGTTTCTAAGGTGCAACAGGTTAAGAAACACATCCATTCTGTCCCTGTGAGATTTTTCCATTAGCTGCTTTGCGCGTCGGATGTCTCTCTCTGCTCTCTCCAGCAGTCCACTGGACTGCAGGAAGTCAGGGCTACTCGTGACGTGATGGAAGTCCCACTGTTTGGTGAAAGATTTGAAACTCTGACTGGTAAACTGCCTCGCATTATCAGAGATGAGAGTGTGGGGCATTTGATAGAAATGCGCAAATCTAAAAAAACTGTTGCTTTTTTTGGGTTCTTGCCAATGTTTGGTGGGCCAAAGCACACCTCCACATCTTAGTTGGTCTTGTTTTAGCCCTGTGACTCTCAATGAAACTTTCTTCTTCTCCCTTTGATGTTCTCCCTTCTAAATCGACCCACATTTTTAGGTCCATTTGGACACCATCTGGACTAATGATAAATCCCAAGAATGGATTTATGGATTTATTTGCCTGACTCATTTTCCCCTCTATCTGGGATGCATGTGAATGGGATTATGGATCTGCTTCCTGAAGCTTGCACTGCCTTGCCTGACCAGAGTTCGAGTGCTCAGCACAATTGGAAATTATACGACGGAAACAGGTGTTTGCTGTCAGTCGCAACACGTTCAGCTCTGGACACTGCCGAGCTGTTACCCTCCATCCAGATGGCATTACTAAATGCTCGCTCTATCTCTAACAAATCCCTCACTATTAATGAATTCTTCTTGTGTAGGAATACAGAATTGATGTTCTTGACAGAAATGTGGCAGAGAGAAAATTAGTTTTTTCATTTAAAGGAGCTCTGCCCTCCTGGTTGCTCTGTTATTGGGATCCCCGGACGGCACGCAGTGGTGGACTTGCGCTCGTGTATCATGACATATTGCTAAACTGTGAGTTCCTCTCATCCTGTGAATCTCAGATGATAAAGATAGGGACTTTTAACACATTTTATTGTTTTTTAATTTATCGTCCCCCTCGCCCTGTTGGTGCCTTCTCACTGATTTTACAGATTTTTTTATCTTCAATTATTAAACTGGAGAAGGTCTTACTCATTAAGGGATTTTAATATTCATATTGACGATGCTACATGCAACACAGCAGTTGAATTTTTAATGATCACAGACTCTCATTTTACTCAGCATATTTCTGGACCGACACTTGTTAAGGGCCATACCTTAGAGGCTTAGACCTTGTTTTTTCACTAGGCCTAAATGTCAGTATCTTGAATACAATGACGATAAAAGGCTTCTTCTTCTTCTTCTGTGTGTGGAGGACTTACATATCAGTGACCACAGTTGTGTATGTTTCAATGTTAATTTTTCCTTGACCCCTCCCCCTTTGAAAATGAGATCTTGAATGTGGCCTGTTAACCAGTAGGCTGCTGACGGTTCCTCTGCTTTCCTTGAACCACGTATTGTTCTGGGAAGTAGCCATCCTGATATTGTTATTCAGAATTTTAATAATCACTGTACTGCTATTTTAGATAAAGTGGCAGCGCTGAAACACAGTTTTCTCCCACAAATTAAACCTCAACCACAGACAAATGATTCTATTCGGACTCTCAGGAGAAATTGTTGCAAAATGGAACATCTATGGAAATCAACCCAATTTGAGGTTCATAGACTCCATCTGAGGGAATTGAGATCTTTCTTAAATGAAATGCTGAGTAAAGCCAGGACTGTGTTTTTTCACAAATTATTTCTTCAGATAAAAAAAACTCTAGAGTCTTATTTCATACAATTAATTCACTTGTCTCACCAGATGTCCCTCAAATTCCTATGTACTGTAAAGCAGACAGTAATGAATTCCTTAATTTCTTTGTTGCTAAGATAAGACAACATCCTCCATCATCTTCTTAAAACTCTTCTGGTGCTATGTCTCCATGTCTTAGTTGGTCTTGTTTTAGCCCTGTGACTCTCAATGAAACTTTCTTCTTCTCCCTTTGATGTTCTCCCTTCTAAATAGTTTAAAATGGTTTTTAATTCAATTGGTCCTTCCATTGTTGAATTGGTAGATCTATCACTTTCAACTGGTGTGGTTTCTAGCTTTTACAAACATGTGGTTATAGAACCTGTACTTTAAAAGCCAACCAAAAATTTTAGGCCAATATCAAAACTACCATTTGTGTAAAAAAAATTTAGAAAAAGTAATATCTGAACAACTCACATCGTTTTTGGAGAAGAATAATCTTTTTGATAAATTTCAGTCTGGGCAGCATGGTGGTTAGCACTGTCACCTCGCACCTCCAGGCCTGGGGTTCAATTCCTACCCTGTGTGTGTGGAGTTTGCATGTTCTCCCTGTGCTTTGTGGATTTTCTCTGGGTTCTCTGGTTTCCTCCCACAGTCCAAAGACATGCAGGTTAGGTTGATTGGTGTGTCCAAATTGCCCATTGTGTGTGTGTGCCCTGCGGTGGGTTGGTGCCCCACCCTGGGTGTCCTGTGCTCTGGGATGGGTTCCAGGCTTCCCTGTGACCCTTAAGTGGATGAAGTGGTACAGAAGATGCTGGTGTGAGGTAACAGTGTTAACCATAATGCCATGGTGCTGCCTGTGTGGTATTTAGTTATGCAGAATATTCACTTAGCTAAACTTACAGGTGCGTGTTTACTAAGTGCTTGATGATGTTCCTCATGTCACCCTCGTGGTCAGTTCTCTTTATCTCAGTTTTTTGTCTGGATTCGTAATAACTGGATTCGTGTTTATCTGTTTAATCTTGCTTGTTTATCTTTTTTAATAAGCAAAATTTCTGCCTGTCCTACACCAAATATTTTTAACACTGAAATTAAATTTTCTTCTATTAGTCAACTAGTTAAATCATTAACGACAAAGCTTTTGTTGAGACATTTTAACCTGATAAAAACCGTTACTCAAGAAAGGACTCATTTACTGTGACAGTTCACTGTTGAGATTTAACACAGCTGTGCATTTTGGGAAGCTGGGCTACAGCCACACGGATGTGAGTCAGTGGTGTGAGACACAAGTGTTCCCAAAAATTGTCTTGCTTGTGGGGAAACAAGTGTTTCCAGTGGAGAGCTGTAACATATGTAGAATTAAGACATAAAAAGTTAACTCTCAAGAATTTCATATGGCTGAAATTAACTTCTTTCTTATTCTGACACATGTCTACTGTGCAACCTAAAACTGTTCTGCTCTTGGACTGTAGAGCTTCACGCACACAATGATAATTTCCTTTACAGAGTCTGTTTTTAGCCATTGGGGCTATTAAGAGGTCAATTTAAACAATTTTTTATTGCCATAAAAATAATAAATTATTATTATAAATCTATTTAGTCCTGAAAAGGACTGAGGCACCGTGCACACCAGTCACCCAAAACACACTCATGCTGGGGAACTGGGGGGTGGAGGTCTGCATTTTCACTCACATACACACTGACGGCGACACACACAACTATTTACAGGATGCTGCTGGGATATGCAAATGAGAACAATGCACTGGCATTATTTTTTTTGGAACAGGAATGTTGTCATCATAAGCTATCGGACTCAATGCATAAGGTAAATTCGGATAAAATATTTCCTTTTTATTCCTTGCACTGTACCCCCTAGTATTTCCCATGCAAAAGCAGGAGTCATCAACATGATTTTTGGGCTTATGCCAGACCACTGGAATTCCGAATTTACCGATAAGTAAGCATCATTGAATTTCATAAAATATCAGGAAAACCCTCTGTCCTAGAGAAAAACTGAGACAATTTTGGAAAGGTTAAAATCATTTAGAAAAACATGCTTTTGCAAAACACCACAAATCATGCATAGCTGTGTAATGAGCACAGCCACTTAGAGTAATGCTACCGCACATCCTGATTTTGCCAAGCGTTGAGTGTTCCTGGATCGAATACCACCCCTTAATACTGAACGGTGTAGACCAGGGCTCTGAAACTACCAGCTCATGGCCAGATCTGACCCTCAAGTTTTTTGAATATGGTCCCTTTCATGTTTATTATTTAGTATTAAGCACGACCCAGATTTTTTTTGTTTGATTTCACATTTTTCTTTTTTTTTGCTTTCGACTGGAAAGTGTGGTGTTTTTCCATGTGCCAGTTTAATCACCAAGCAGGAAGTACACACCCTAGAGTACACACCCTTCATTGTGAACTCCGACATCCAACAGCTTTGTGCATCAATACACATGTTTATTTCATCAGCTACTTCTCACAGAAGCTCTTGCCGCTTGTTTGGACCACATAAAGAAGACTCCAAAGGAGAAGACCGCCAAGTTTTCAAGAACTGTGACTGAGTTACAATCTTTTCCAGCTGCTCCTCAATTCCATCCAAACGGATGCCTACAGCCCAAATTTCAGCCAGGACCAGCGACAAATCAGACCGTCAACTAGTGCTAGCTTCCTCCCCCTCATCTTCACGAGCGGTGGCGATTTTCTTTTTTTTCCTTACTCTTCTGAGATCTAATAGACAAAAATCTTTGTCTCCTACGCTTTCTATTTCCTTCTATATCACCAGACCACCATAAAGCATATAAAAAAACAAAGCATAAAAAAGAAGTACGGAGTTTCGAAGCGGAGCAAAACTCTTAAACTGCCATCTTGCTTTGGGTCACGTGACCACCCCAGGGCACGGTTTTAAAACTATTCCTAAAGTTTAAGCGTACACAGGTGCAGAGTGGCATTTCAAACTGTAGTACTGGCTTAACACGTTGATGAGCAAGAACATGGAGACCAAAAGAACAGTGCAACAGTTGGCAGGTTTATTACTTTAACAACAAAGAAGAAATATTTACGTTATTCCACATACATTTTTGGACAAAAATACTGGCACCTCTGTATTAGTGTGGTCGTTATAGGGAACTAATTTCTGAAAGTTTTATAATTTTTTTTTGCTTTAACCACTTAAAAAGTGGTTCCAAAAGTGGTACTATACAAATCATCCTGGAAAAAAATTTACAAGATCACAATAAATATAGAGGTAGCTTAAAGCAGCCAAAGTTTACTAGTAAGAGTAGAAATGTGCAAAACTGCAAAACACAACGTTATTTCTACTGTAGTTGAAGCTGTAATGAAATTGTACTATTTGCAGGAACCCTTTATTGTGGCAAGTGTGGAATATATTTTAAATATGTCAATTATGAAATAATAACGTACGTGAATAACAGTGTTTTGCATGTTACGGCTCCTTTTCACTGCGTCAATGGCAAAACGTAACTTCGAAAACAAGTACAGCACATGGACCTAAGTGCTGTCAGTACCGTGATGACAATAGACACTAAATACACTGCTTACTAAAATTAAAGGAACACTTTGAAAACACATCAGATCTCAATGGGAAAAAATCACGCTGGACATCTATACTGATATCGACTGGGTAATATGTTAGGAATGAAAGGATGCCACATCATTTGATGGAAATTAAAATGATTAACCAACAGAGGTCTGAATTCAAAGACACCTCGAAAATCAAACTTAAAAAATGAGGTTAGTCCATTTTGCTGAAATTTCATTGCAGCAACTCAAAACGGTACTCAGTAGGCCCCATGTGCTTGTATGCATACCTGACAACATCGGGGCATCTCCTCCCAGATCTGGACCAGGGCATCACTGAGCTCCTAGACATTCTGAAGTGCAACCTGGCAGCGTCAGATGGACCCAGAGGTGTTCTTTTTATAATTTCATTTTTACATGTATATTTCCTTTATAAGTGACATTTAGCACCAAATGTTCATTCTAAAATTTAAACTAGAAGAAGAGGAAATTTTTGAATTTGAAATTTCACAGACTTTATCTAGCTGTAGACAAACACCACCCAATATCAGACGTTGCACCCTTGGCTGCCTGACACCACACATGACCCAGATTGGGATAAGTGCCTTGGTAATGGAGATTGATTTTATGCAAAGATAAACAGAAAGGCTGATGCCAGTAATGTGTTACTTCACTAGTAGGTACCATGTAGTTGACCTGTAAAAAAGGAAAACAATAATATATCATGTAATACTTTAATAATATATTTATTTATGATATATTATATGTAATATATATTTTATTATATATTTTAATTAGTGCAAGGCAAGTTAACGCGTTATTGTCCCGTTACCATCCATCCATCCATCCATTATCTCAACCGCTTATTCCTGGTGAGGGTCGCAGGGAAACCTGGAGCCCATCCCAGAGCACATAGGGCGCAGGGCAGGGGACACCCAGGGCGGGGCGCCAACCCACCACAGTGTCCCGTTACCTCATTAATTAATTAACGTCGACAATTATTTTATCGCGCATTAACGCAGTCTTAATTATTATTATTATTATTACTAATTTTTTTAAGTCCTTTGTTCACTGGCTCTCAATACACATAGAGTGGAACCTTGGATTGTGAGCATAATTCGTTCCGGGAAAGTGCTCGTAATCGAATAAACTCATATAGCAAAGCTAATTTTCCTGTATGGAAATAATGTAAAGTCAGATGATCCATTCCACACACCCAAAAAAAAAGTAAAAATAAAACAAATTAACCTGCACTTTACCTTTGAAAAGAGTCGTGGCTGGCGTGAGGGAGACGAGAGGGAGGAGGAGGAGGAGGGTTATTGCTTGGATGGAGAATCTCAGGAGTTCTTTCTCTTCAGCGACTTTCACTAACACTACCGGTTTCACTTCATTTACGCTTTTTGGATTTACTGTCATCTTTTGACTCACAGGAATGTCTTTCCTTTCGTTCATATTTAACACGAACCTATCCATTGACACTCGCTTTTGTCTCCATTTGAGGATTTCGTAGAAATGTGACATTGCATTGTCATTCGTCGTTCGCACTGCTACAGTCTTATTCGGGTGGTGCTTTTCTACAAAATTTTGTAATGTTTCCCATATTTTTCACACCTCACTAATTTCATTTGAAGTATGATTATATGAAAATCATATCACACTTGAAACGAAAATGCTCGTCTTGCAAGTTTTCGCTCGTTAACCAAGTTAAATTTTATTTAAAAATTTTGCTCGTTAAGCAAAGCACTCGTAAAGCACGTTACTTGCAGTCCAGGGCTCCACTGTACATACAGACCATGGGTGACAGGAGGGGTGGAGTCCTGATTAGTACTGGGTTGGGATACTGGTTTGGGATGAGAGTCATCACGCATCTCAAACAATGAGAGCATTTGGGGTGGTCGTAAAACTTGCAGCGCTCACAGGAACCGGAAAAGAAAAGAACTGGCGGATAAACAAAAATAGAGAAAGGTACTGAACTTTTACATGGACATTTTCATTTTAAATCTCTTCTTGACGGCAGAGTCGATAGAACCAAAGTTATTTCTAACCACTGCTAAGTTGATTTTTTTTTTTTTTTTTTTATCATCGACGCACTTCAAGTCTGAAACATCACTTAAATGCAGTACACACCGGTGATGCTGGCAAATCACTCACCCAAAGAAACAGTGGACGGAGGCTTTGGCAGGCCACGTTAGAGCATGTGGGAGAAGTATAGATAAACAAAAGCAAGACAAGCTAACAAATGCCATAGTGAAATGGATAGCTTTTTCTTTTCTTTTTTTTGACAGAGATTCTCCACAGGAAATCCAGTGTAAACATGGACTTCACAGACCACAAAGTCCCCTGCACAGTAAATCCTAGCTGTGTACTTTTTTGTGCTTGACCTCTTCACCTCACTCTAACAGGGACATTTGCTACTGAACATAGACTGTTTATGCTGCTCCCTAATAAGAGAAAAATGTTTCTGCCCAGCAAACACAAAACGTTCAAATAACGTTAGCTAAATGTTCCCAACGTTCCCTAAACATTTAGCTAACGTTATTTGAACATTTTGTGTTTGCTGAGTGCTGGTATCTGTTCAGAAAAAAAAAAAGATTTATAAATGTTAACTTGCTGTTGCTCAGAAGGTGCCTGGTATAATGTTATGATCGTGGCTCTTGTCTCTGTGAGTAACTTATTTTTCTATTACAAACAGGATAAAACATTAACGCCCTGGCAGTGGCAAATAGCTTTGGTTTTATATTTGATTTGATTACATTAATGTTTAAGATGAGATTTACAATAAATATTTTAT
>JABJVR010006402.1:0-12502 GCA_025773905.1 Chitala chitala
GCACCCGGAGAAAACCCACCAAGCACAGGGAGAACATGCAAACTCCACGCACACAGACCCAAGGTAGGAATTGAACCACAGGCCTGGAGGTGCGTGGCAACAGTGCTAACCACCACGCCACCGTGCCACCCCCTACAACCTCATACTTCCAAAATAAACCAGCTGACCCATAGTACTAGAAACTCTTTTACTGTATTATGGTAAACACATAGGAACACTTACACTGAACTTTAGCAAGAATGAAAATTAGCAAGGTTATATTCTTTTCAAATAGTTACTATGAATACTCTTTAAAGTGCCATAGTAATTACAACACTGAACGAACTGTTGAAAGTTGGCAGTACAGGGTAAATACCCAGTGTCACATGATATCCTTAAGCAATCAAATCCATCTTTCATGTTGTTGTGTGGGTCAAAGTTTGTGGAATTATTGCGATCCTTGTATTTCTCCACATTTCTTCTACACTAACACGATTAAAGTGAAACTACACAAGAATACCTGCGACTGTCTTGTCGTACTGCTGTCCAGTCTGTATTCTGCCTCCCTTGTCTTGGGTTCACTCTACCCTACACCCTCTCCCATATCTTGTCCAGCATAACATTTTTTTTTTTTTTTTTGCTCCCCCCAAGTCCTTGAGGTTTCCTGGATATACTATATGCTGTACAATTTTACGCAAGCATTGGAGCACAGACCAGGGTCAAAGTCCACTATTTCTGGCAATCTTGCACCCCTCCATCCTCATTTACTCAACCACATATTTCAGTTCAGAAAGTGCAAAATACAATTTTTATAAGTTATTTCCTTTTTCAGAGATTACTTCTGGACTCCAGGATTCAACTGCAAAAGGACAAATGAACAAACTTTTCACTCGGCAGCATAATGACATCCATTTCCAATATTTTAAAACAATTTATATTAAGTGTATTGAATATTATGCAGCTTCAGACTCTATAACTCATACTTTTCAGATAAGTGTGAAGATGATCCTATTAGACATCTTGAAAAGGCTTACAAGTAAAAACACATAGCAGCAGTGAATGAGTTGACCTTTGATTGTTTAACCATATGGCAAGACTTTAATCTCTTAAATAAAAATAAATTTTAAAATTGTGGTATCTGCAATATCATTAATACCTCCAGTACTGCACCTGCAGGCATTACATGTTTTCAGTAAACTTGTTACCATAAAACTAGTAAAAGGAAAGTGAATGTAACTCACTGTCATAAATTTCACCTGTTTGTAAGGTGCCATACTGCCATCTACTGGCAAACCATTCCTACAGCAATACACAAAAAAAAAAAAAACAACCAACAACAACACACCCTGCATTTTCCCTCACTCCCACTTACACGCAGACCAAAATCTGACAACCTTTCCTAATGGCTAAGTCCCATCAATACAAGGACTGTGTAGATGCAAAAATCCTTTGATCCTCAGACAATTTGAGGGAATGAGGTGACCTAAACTGAGAATTTTACACATTCTTAACATCCAGTACCATACTCAACAAATGTTCGTCATTTATGAAAGCATCTGACCTAACCTAAATAAACACACAAAGCCCAAGAACCAAGACTCAACCAATATTTTACAAAGTACTGACTTGGAAAAGAAGAATACTAAATCAGACAGCCTTTATGATACTGCTTTACAATTTATTGTCTTGCATGTTCAAAAGATTAAAGCAGAATATACATTTGCACAATATTTTAACAATCAAAACAGGTTTACATACTGTATGCCCATCAGACACTCAATTAATGCCAAAAGCAACAATTTAGTATGAAATTTTTAGTTCTGGCTTTAAAGTGCTATACTTGCAGTGGAGATGTTAAACCTTTAATCATGTTGTGCTACATATCCATAATAGCATGTACATTGTAAAATATCAATTCATATGCAACAGCAAAAACTATATTTTATATTAAGGCACAGCGATGTCTCTGGGTTAATTTGATTAAAAAAAAAAAAAAAAAAAAAAAAAGTTCTAAAGCATACTTTTCACCATCTCAGAATGATGGTTTAGTGCAAGACTTTCACTCACTCCAGAGCCACATCATGGCTGTTTTGTGTATCTCAGATATTTCTTGCCAGAAGGCAGGTCTTTGGTGGTCACACCAGAAGGGAAAAGGGCTGCAGCTTCTTCTTCGGAGATATTTGGAAGAACCATGACATTGTCTCCTTGCTTTAAAAAAAAAAAAAATTACAAGGTTACTCATATGGACAATGTAATCATCTTCATATACTGACCATGTCTTCATGCTTTGTTTTAACAACATTAGAAAAATGTACTTTTGCCTAGTTTACCTAGAATTAACCCTGTTCAGCTAAGAGCTAAGTTAGAGAAACTTAGCCATTCATCAAGAATGCAAAATTATGGTTTTCCTTGAAAACAGAGACAGTGTGTGGAGTAATAAGGAACTGAAGGCACCTTCCAGTCTACTGGTGTAGCAACTCGCTTCTGTGCTGTTAGCTGCAGAGAGTCAATGACCCGCAACAGCTCATCAAAGTTCCGCCCAGTCGTAGCAGGGTAGAGGATCGATAGTTTCAGCCTCTTATCTGGGCCAATCACAAACACCTGAGACAAACAGGCAAATATTTTCAACTGCACAGCACAGTAATCAATGAACTGCAATGGCACACAGAGTTATTTTTCCTAATGGTGAACTATGTAGCTGACTAGTTATGGAAACTTTAATGACTGAGGTACTTAAAATTACCTAAAATATGACAATGACAGTTCAAAAAATTAAGATGAAGCTGTTAGTATTGCTCAATTCCTCTTCCCCCACCATCCCTATTAAGAACCAGTCAGGTTAATAATGGTTAACAATGCTAATCCACAACTGCTTAGTTTTAAATGTACCATTGGCTATAGCTGATTGATAAAATAAAAATGCCTCTCTAATTAAAGACTTATTCTTTCTTCCAGTGTCAACATTAATGCTTTATACACAGATTGCCATGATATCATGGCCTAATATTGAGTAGGTGCACTTTTGCCACCAAAACAGCTTTGACCAGTCAAGGCATGGACTCCACTAGACCTCAGAAGGTATGCTGTGGTATCTGGCACCACACTGTCAGTAGCAGATTCTTTAAGTTGCAAGGCAGGGCCTCCATGAAGCGGTTTTTCCAGTATATGTCACAGATGCTCAACTAGATTGAGATCTGGAGAATTCCGTAGCCAAGTCAACACCTCAAACCATTTTTGAACCTTTTTTTTTTTTTTTTTTTTGCATTGCTGCAAGAGACCACTGCCATCAGGGAATACTGTTTCCATGAAAGGGTGCACTTGGTTAGCAACAATGTTTAGGTATGTGATGTCAAAGTAACATCCACATGAATGGCAGGACCCACCAGAACATTGCTCAAAGTGTCACATTGCCTTAGCCAGCGTGAGATCTCCCCATAGAGCATCCTGGTGCCGTCACTTCCCCAGGTAAGCAATGCACAAGCACCCAGCCATCCACATGATATAAAACAAAACAGGGTTCATCAGATCAGGCCACCTTCTTCCACTGCTCTGTGGTCCAGTTCTGATGCTCACATGCCTATTGTAGGTACTTTTGGTGGTGGACATAGGTCAGCATGGGCAACCTGACCGGTCTGTAGCTATGCAGCTCCAAACAAACTGTGATGGACTATGTGTTCTGACAGCTTTCTACATTCCACATGCATCAATGTTGCCCATAACTGCCACAAGTTATCCTTCCTTGGACCACTTTTGGTAGGTCCTGACCACTGCAGACTGGGAACATCCCAAAAGTGTTGCAGTTTTGGAACTGCTCTGACCCAGTCACCTAGCCAACAGTTTTGCCCTTGTCAAAGTTGTTCAAATCCTGATCCTTCCCTCCACCCCCTTTTTTTGCGCTTCCAACACAACTTCACTTGCTGCCTAATACATCTCACCCATTTCCAGGTGTTATTGTAACAAGACATTCACTTCACCTGTTAGTGCTCAATGTTATGGCTGATCAACATGTATTGCATTTCTCCTAATTAACGTGCCCGGCGCGTTTCAAGTTACATGCAAGGTGCGTCTATTTGAGGCCAAAATACGCAAATTATGAAGTTTTTAAAAATCTTTAGCATTTGTGTGTTAATCTTTACTTGTGCAAAATTTTTATAATTCACTGCATTTACACATTCATTCTCTGCAAATCCACACTTCTATACATAGAAACATGGTCAATGTCACCTCTTAGTTTGCATAGAAGGGGTGCACTTTCCCTCATCTTATACTGCATTAGCCACCCTGGCTTATCAAGTGGGGGCACGTCTATTAGAGCGGGCATGTTAATTAGGAGAAATATGGTACATTAATTTAAATGTTATTCCTACCACCAGTGGTATTATTTTCTTTTCATGGTAGTACTCACCATAAGAACATGTGCTTTAAGAGCACATCTAAACATTCAGCCCTACATTCTTATTATAAACAAGTCTGGATTTAGTAATTCAAGTGCTCGACCCTGGAGCATTGTGAGAAAGCACATACAGATGTGTGATAGGAGCAGGGAGGACAACTCACACAACGGGCAGTGAGAGGCATGCCATCCTTGTCCTTCTCATCTGGGTCCAGCATGCCAAGTTCTACTGACAGCTCTCGCTTGTGATCCGCAATGATAGGGAAGGGGAAGGCACTGCTTGGCACATCCCCATTGTAGGCCATTATGTCCTGGGTAGTATTGGAGAAACAAACTTCAAGCAGCTGCATAGTTACGAATGGCAACTATTTCATGTTACTAAAACGTTTGTCTGGACATAAAGTGTGGGTAGCCTGAAGTAAAACATCCAATATAAATGTCAGGGTGTACTTTCCTAGAAGGAACTGCCCAATACAGTAGTTTTACTGGACTGTAATACAAATTCACTCAGGTGCTACTTAGCTGGCCTAGACAAAAGAATGAGAATGCACATGCCAACTGACAGGCGGACACTAACATTACAGGTAGGGGGGGGGGGGGGGAAGGAAGAAAAAAAAAAAAAAAAACCACCAGATGAGATGAAGGGCAGACCTTGCACCAGCCATGATGGTCTTCCACAGAGTCAATGGAGAGAGCAATCATCTTCACATTGCGCTTGGCAAACTCAGGGCTGAGTTTCACAGCCCTGCCCAGCTCAGTGGTACAGACTGGGGTGTAGTCTCGCGGATGGGAGAACAAGATTCCCCAGCTACATTGAGTGATTGGCAGAAGGAAGTGCAATTAATCAGAACACACCAAGTCTGAAAACAATGCGGTCATTTCAAAAACAGTCACATTATATTCTTAATATTTCTTTGAATGCAACTTCAGAAACTTTACTCTCCACATTCCAATTTAATATAGTTATAGGCAACCATTTCACCATCATGCTAAATGTGGAATGGTAATCTATACAAAGCGCAAAGCCACAGTAGAAGAAATAGGGGGGGGAACCTAATAGCTCAGGACGGGGGCGGGAGGGGAAACGAGTCAATGGAACGTCTTTCAGTGAAACGATGCCTAAAACTGCCATAAAGAGGAAGCAAAACAGCAGTGCAGGGACGCGGGAAACTGGTGCTCACGGATTCTATGTGAACTTGAAAAATCACTTTTAACGTCAAGTAAATCACAATAGATTTTAAACGTTTGTCTGTTAGAACTTCTTGTCTGTAGCATTTCAGAGAATTTAAGATTAATATTTAACTTCTTTACAGCATTTATAATGACCTTAGTACAGTACCTAAGGCAGAGCCAAAACAGATCCTACGATAATTATATACTGTATTAATGATTGTTGTGTGGTACCAATTGAAAAAGGTGCACATCTGCGATAGTGACTACAAAATAAAACTGCGGCATACTCATATCACTGTATCATCTACTCATATCATCTGTATAGTCTCGTTAAGGCTTGACGTTTGATAGCCCGTTTTCCCACAACGGTTATGAAAAACTTGGCAACGGACACATTAACGGGTCAAAACACCGAAGGCATTACGAAATCCAAAAATCTAAAACCTTAACCTTACGATCAAGTACGTTTTTTAAGTTGCATTTAAATGGAGGTCGTTAAACAGAGGACATTAGTAAAGGGAACAAACATCCAAGCGAAATATTATTGAAATTCATTTTTATATCGCTTTGCCATTTATTTACCAGCAATGAAGCAATTACTTACGAGTCTCCCAAAAATTCATGGAATTTGATCTTTCCAACAGTTGTTTCTGCTTCAAAATTCGGGAAAGTATCTCCCAACAGTACTCCAGGCATTACTGCAAATTTTGTGAACGAGGAACAGTGAGGGGGGAAATCAACGCACCGACAAGCCGCTCGCGACAAACTCAGCACACCTCCTTCACAAACGTCGTCATCTGATTTGCACGGCGCATGCGTGACAACCACAATTTGACTTCTTAAGTACTTTCGTACACGTCACGTGACTGTTCAGGAACCTGTCGTGGCAACGTTAACTTTGGATCTATTTAAAATTTCATTAATGTTATGACGATTGTAATTATTAAAGCGTTTCTACGTTCTGATGGTATGCATCACAACAGTAAATAATAATAATAATAATAATAATAATAACCAATGCAACACTGTCACAGTACCAGTTTTCACGAAACCACCTGCGTGTAAAAGTGCATGTAAGCTCAGATTTAATTTTTTCTACAAGTCACGTGACACGTTCTTTCAGGAAGCGTCGGTCTTTACAGGCACAGCACACTTCCGGGTCTGGCACATATGCAGACTTCAACAGTTTTTGTTTTAGTGCAAGAAGTATGCTAGGAAACTGTTGATATTTTTAATGTGTAGTACGAAAATTTCGTTTTTAGGACATCATGGAAGAAAATTATGCTAATTAGACTAAATTATAATACAGTTAACAGTGTTGTGCAGACAGAATACGCAGTCACTGACACAAGGACAGGTATTGAAAATGCCTTCTCCCAAAGCAAAATATAACGTAGGACATACTGGAAATAGTCCAGGTATCGGTAACAATGGGCGCTACGAGTTCATGTCCCTTAATCGGACCCCGCCGCTGAATATGCTGCAGCGTCAAGGCTCAGATCCAACTACTGCACGACTCAGAGCTTCTGAGAGCCCGACTCGCCGCCGAGGCTCAGGTTCCTCCAATACCCCTCCGTTATTTGCCACTGGGGCACAGCCGTTGCCAGAGGAGGACTGCATGCGACTTAATCCGTCGTTCATTGGCATTGCCCTAAGCTCCTTGTTGGCCGTTGACTTGTGGCTTTCCAAACGCCTTGGAGTTTGCGCCTGCGAAGATTCGTCCTGGGGAAGTATAAGGCCTTTGATGAAGCTAATCGAGATCTCTGGGCACGGGATACCCTGGCTGGCTGGTGTGCTGTATTGTCTGTACAAGAGTGACAGTGCAGCTGGACAAGAGGTTATGCTCAATCTGTTAATGGGTAATACATATGTATTAATTTGTAGGTCGTTTCTACAGTAATGACTAAGTAGCAAATTTGTCCATCCCATCACAAATGTATGCTAATGTACAGAAGTCAGACATGACAATTTAGTGAATTTTTTTGTTATTGAAGCTGTAAACATGCAATATACTAGCTTCACATATAAGTGGCAAATATGTGATTTGTTGTAACTATATGTGATTTGTTGTAACTGATGGAAATTTTTTACACTGTTGTTTGTAGATAGAGAACACTGTTACGAAGCCAGCCAAGGCAGAGGCAGTTAATATATTTATGTACAGAACCAGATATGAACAGTTTTAAAAAGTACATTTTTTAGAACTCTTTTTCAGAATGCAGCAAAGCAGATGCAGTAAGTGGTGAGGGTGTGTATGAAGTAGGCTGTTCTCCAGTTATGTGAAAAGTGCACCTGCTTACCACCCATCCACCTTCCCTCCCTCCCATCCCCTCCCCTCCCCTCCCCTAATGTGTCCTTTGTCAGCCCTCATCCTGGACCTCATTCTGGTTGGAACATTGAAGGCCATTGTGCGTCGCCGGCGCCCATCTCATAACCGCATGGATATGTTTGCCACCTTCTCCGTGGACCACTACTCCTTCCCCTCAGGCCATGCGACGCGGGCGGCCCTGTGTGCGCGCTTTCTGCTGGCCCACCTGGTACTGGCCGCTCCGCTGCGTGTGCTGGTGCTGCTGTGGGCTGCCGCTGTGGGTTTCTCTAGGGTATTGCTGGGCCGACACAACGTCACTGATGTCGCCTTTGGCTTTGGCATGGGCTACTGCCAGTACAACCTGGTGGAGGCGCTGTGGATCTCGCCAGTGGGCCTGCAGCTCATGACGGGACACTCAGGCTGATAATAGTAATATAAAGGGAATTCTGAGTGTGCGGCCAGGGAGCTCTCCCACCTGTAGGCCCACCTGGCTGCATCTTTCCATTGCACATTGGTCATCACTTAGGAAATGCAGCCAACCAAAACTTCACATAGCGTTAAACACTGCAATGCAATTAATGTAATATTATTGTGTTAACTGATGTTAAGAATTGTGTGACCATATATGTATATGTTTGTTTGGATGGGTGGGTGATGCAAGTCATTAGGTCTGTAGTGTGCATGTGTATGTTAAAGCAAAATGGATTTGCTTTGGGATTTGTACAGTGGTTATGTTGTAATGAGGACTGTTTTCTATTGCTGTACAAACTGGTGTGAGTGAGTACGTGGGATTTCTGGCGATGGATTATGCTGTATGTTGTGCACTGATGCTTATCTTTTTCACACCATCACTTAATTTATTTAAAATACATTCCTTATGTTCTGTAAATTTCATCACATTATACTATTCCTAATACACTATTAGGTGTTAGCAGTGTTTTAGTTAAGGAAATTTTGATGTCCTTTTTTAACAAATTATTTTTAAACTTTTTGATTTTGCACTTTTCCAAAGTAAACGGTTTTTTAATTTAGCCATGTCTTCTGGTTTGAAATAAGCACTTTTCACTTTTCATGTTGTAGTCTTTGGATAATTGATTTGTTAGATGGTAATCTGATTGCTGCATACTCTAAGCTTGGTTCCTGGAGATGGAATTTGAATGTAATACAGACTCCTGCTGGACTGGTTCGGTGACTGGGAGCTGTAATTAATAAGGCGTTCTTACAGAAGAACAAGGGCACAGGGATGGGCCTAATGTTATGAATATACAGATCCAGGGCATCTGCAGGTGAGGTGTACAGTTTCTGTAATGAACATGCTTACTGTAGTTTCACATGTAAATATTACATAATGCCAGTCTGTCACAGGGCTTTATCATCAATATCATTTATGCTAGTTAAAACCATACAGTCTGTGTACACATTTCTGGTATTCGGGATCATTGTGTTAATTCCAGCAAAAAGATACATGCGTGAAAAAAGGATGCATTGACACATTCAGCCTACATGGCACAATGGGTCTAGAATATATATATTACATATTTGATATATTGACACTTAATCGTACTTTTTCACACCTGGATTTAAAACTTGAAGTGTCACTCACAGTGTTGTGGTATTGCTTGCATATCTGAAGCTGATTCTAAACATTTAGACAGCCCGTTAGCAAACGTGCACCACTGAGCTATTGCTTCAGCGCTACATAAAAGGTTTTAGATTGGAGAGAGAACATCAAGGATGCTGTAGGAGTGCATGTGTGTGTCAGAGAAATTGGCTTGTCCACAACACCAGAGTAGACCTTTAAGTGTGGCATTCTTTGTGTGGTTAGAATAGAGATAAATTACCAAACACCATCTTGGTGTATCCTAAGTGTAGCTTTAATAACTGCATCGTGAAATTTCTCATTCTATTCTTGGTAAAACAAGTCCTTTTTTGATCCTATATTGTGTGAAACTATCCACATTATGTAAAATTTTGAATTAAAAAACAAACATAACTAATTTTATTAAAAACTGTATAGACCATTAAAGAGCATTTTGAAAGGTTCCCCAGTTAATAAAGGATGAAATAAATGGAAGCAGATCCAAGCACAATTGTTGATGCTCCTTTAGTACACATTTATGTTCAAAAATGTGTTTTAAGATCTTTAAATACTCAACACCCACATGTATAACAGTATTGAAATTGCATGCAATTGATGGTACATTTTTGACAGAAAATTTTTTTAAAGGATTAAGTGCCTAGTAGAATGTACTTTTTAACGTGCAAACGTGAGTTGAACAGCAATGAAGGGAACTGAATTCCATTTTACTGTGAACTGTGTCCTCTGTGTATTTTCACATATATGAGTGTTATTATATAAATATTTGTGGAGTTAACGTGTTAGCAAAAATGACCATTTATTGTACCTTGTTGTCTGTGAGTTTTCTGCAGAGAAAATCATACCGTGATTCTCATATTTGTAAAATAAAGGTGATTGATTACCTATTCTGTTACAGGCACTTTTTTTGTCTGGAAATGACACGAAAATCTGCTGTTTCCGCTTTCTTCACTAATAAAGTTATTCCCAAAGTAGTGAACGTGCTCAGCCTTTGCTCAACATGATATAGTTAGTTGGAAAATAAAATCAAGTCACATCGACAGAAGTGTACAGTAAATCATTCTGGTAGTAAAAATAATGTACACCCCAAAATCTGTTCTAAAAACTTGTATTAAAATTGATTATAACTGTAAAATGCAAATGTGAATGTGTCATTAACCTGTGACACTGCCAGCAGATATGTATTATATGCAACTCTAGTATGCTTATATGAACAAATATTTGTTGAAGAGGCTCCTCCATCCCAGAAAGAACACCAGCTCAAATGGACACATGACTTCTGCTTCTAGTGTAGGGCAGCAGGTTACTCCATCTTGGCCTGCCCCCACCACCTGCCCTAGAGCCCAGAAGGGACTGTCATGGTGGGACTAGCTCCCATCCTAATTATTACTCAGAAACAGGTTACGCCCCCTATCATCGACCCATGTCTTTGTAATGTTTATTTTGTAATCTTGGATGTGGATATGGGGTCCCTGACCAATTTTGACTCAGGGTGAAGATGTTCCTATCAAGAATAAAGAAGTCTGGTTGACATGATTCAACTTTCAGACAGCTCCACCTGGTTGACTGAGAATCTTCATCAACGTAATTTTGGATATTAACATGTATTCAGGGTTAAACAAAATACAATAAACACGGCAGTCTCAAATCCTGTCAGAAATAACAAAACCATAGGTCTGTAGCCAATGAACACTGTCGTTATGCGTATAATACAATCCAAGGTACTGTATTACAAATTCGACCTATGACTGGGACATCAGAAATTAAACCCATAGTAAGCGTTAGCAACCTGCACAGCAGAGCTTCAGCTTTGCCAGCTGCAGTCACTAGGCAGTGTGGCCTGGATCTCGTACTACATGGATGTTTCTTGGTTAATATTTGACCATCGTGTTTAAAGAAAGTTTGTGCAGTTGTTAGCAGGTGCCTGACAGGTTATTCTACCCCCTTTGTAAAATGAATAAGAAAAAGACAATAAGACTTCTCATTGGCAACAGGTTAGTGTAACTTAAAAATTGATAGATTGCTCAATAACTTGAACGTGTATTATACAAGTTACAACTGTCCATTCCAGAACTGATCTTACACCTACATATATTATGTCACCTACAATACTGTATGTGAATTATATGCTTTCCATGTAACACAGACATCTTACTGTTTTGCAGTAGTAAAAACTGAGGTTAAATCTTACAGTTACCTGTTTCAGGTAGGCCTATATTGTAAAACGTCTGAAGTAAACCTATTTATATTTTTTATATCTAGTACTTCATAGTAATGTTTGTTGATGGGAAATTTGCAAAAATTTGAGTTTTCTAAAAATACGTGAATATTACATTTAATTCCCACAGACAAACAATTAATACATGACAAAAATAAATTATTTACATAATTTTCAGCTGAAATACTGTTTCGTTGTTACGTTATTTATTTTCTTCAAAAGTGACTTTCAGGTTTCCACACTTCCAGACTCATTTAGGTTTGTGAAAAGTGGACGCTAGGACCGAGTGGGAAATGCAGCTCCGCACCTATGTACTACGCATTCTGAGTTTTAATTCTCAGGTCGGCCTCCTGAAAAGTTGTTGAATCGACCGTCAAAGTTTCCGGTGATTATACCTTTCTGTGATTTTGTCGGCTTGTAAATTTTGCAAGTGCGTAAGACAAGAAACGTGGGGCTGCAAAACGTGTGGTTTGACGTGAACGTCGTGGGGATTTCTGCTCGCAATTACAGTGAAAACTGTCTTCTTTTAAAAACTGTTACCTTAAGTGATTAGATTGAGTGACGGTCGTAACAAAAACTATGATGAAATGACACGAAGTGGGTCACTAGCCGTGTACACATGCTTCTGATAGTGAAAGGCGACACACAATCGTCGTTCCAGATGAATACAGTATATGAAAGAAAATAATCGGAAAAGCTTTCTGATTATATATCTGTTACTCAATCGAACTATCAAGATTTCGTGACATCGAGGGGCCAAGTGTAACTGATCAGCTCAAATATATATATATATATATATATATATATATATATATTTTTTTTTTTTCCCAATAC
>JABJVR010006403.1:0-12500 GCA_025773905.1 Chitala chitala
TGTGTGTGTGTGTGTGTGTGTGTGTGTGTGTGTGTGTGTGTGTGTGTGTGTGTGTGTGTGTGTGTAAGAGAGAGAGAAAGAGAGAGAGAGAGAGAGAGAGAGCTGAGGTACACCCTTTTTTGCCAAACAACAAATGAAATGGTACCAATATTAGTCTGGTTTCGTGCACATGTATTTGTGTCAGGCCAAGAAGTCTGCTGCCCCCTATAGCCACACGCCTAAATCTCAATTAAATCAGATTAATGTAAAACACAGAATGCAGAGCATGCATTAGCACATGAGAACACACACACAGCTCACACATTTCTGCTAATCAATCAAATATGAAATAGAAGACAGTAACAATGTGCCTCATTACAGCTGTGATTTTTCCCGTATCCACATGCTCCACCTCATCCTTCCATGTCTGACGCTTCTCTACAGACATCCTTCCATCTACCTAGAAAATCTTCTACTAATGGAGGTGTTTAATAGACAGGTGAAGGTGTACCTGAGAACCTACTGAAGAGCTGTTTCCTGGAGGTTCTAACACACTGCTGAAGTTCTAGCTCACAAAACATCCACAATTCATGAAATTATTCAGCTGTGAATGTAAACGTTTATAGAATGGTATTTGTATTGTCAAATGTTTGTTAAATTTCAGTAATATCTCAGATGTCCCATAAGAAATATTCAAATGTCATCTATAAGTGAAAAAAATGCTCATTATCAAATGCGATTGTCTGTTTCCTCAAGCATGAACCACAACAATGTAGAATTTCTAGTTCAGACGTACAGATAGGATCTTCACAAATGTCTTCAGCCACTGAACGTTTCTGAGACTCAAAGCAATTATCATTTTAAGGCACTATTTGGTTTGTGAATCCTAAAGGCATTGTTCTGAAACACGATCCTGTGGAAATGTACAGCTTGGGCCAACAAAGCTAGCAGGAGACAGAACACAGGACAGAAGACACACAGTACAGAGGACACACAGGATAGAGGACAGACAGAACAGAGGACACACAGGACAGAGGACACACATGACAGAGGAACACAGGACTGAGGAACACAAAACAGAGGACACACAGGACAGAGGAACACACAGGATACAGGACACACAGGATACAGGACACACAGGACAGAGGAACACAAAACAGAGGACACACAGGACAGAGAATACACAGGATACAGGACACACAGGACAGAGGAACAAACAGGATACAGGACACACAGGATACAGGACACACAGGACAGAGGAACACACAGGATACAGGACACACAGGACAGAGGAACACAGGACAGAGGAACAGCTTGATCTACGTCTGCTGATACAACATCACCCAGGTTGTTTCCCCAAGTCAGACTCAGACAAAGCGTTTGGAGCCGAGTATTCTTTGGTTGGTCAAGAATGTCTGAAAGGTTCTCCACTTCTCCTTCTCAGTGACCCATTTCTACATTGAAGGTACCCATATACAGTACTGTGAAATGTATCTCTGAAAAGATCTACACAGAAGACTGAGAACAGTACTCCCCAGCACTAAACATGCTATGTTACTTCATCAAGGCTGCAGAGGCAGGTAGGTTTTCTCATAAAGCTGATGACTTGTGGTTAAACAAGATATTGTATGTATTACACAAGTCAGTGTGATCTCATGGACAAGAATGCATCTATTTAAGCCACATGTTGCAGCCTGGTGGCTCAATGCGTAGAACATCAGGCTGGGATGCAGAAGTCTCCTGGTTTGAATCCCATCCCAGCCACCTGGTGTGTCCTTGAGCAGGACACCCAGTGCCAGCTGACTGTAACCAGTATGTGAAATGCTGTAAGTTGCTTTGGACAAAAGCATCTGCTAAATGAATAAATGTAATTTAAAACCTGTGTGTACACGGGAGCTGTTCAAGGTTTATCTGAGTCTACTAAATTGTGTGTTATTGTAAGTATTCAGTATGTGTGGTTCATGCAGTGTGCTGAGCTCTGCAGGTAGGAGAGTGTCACACACCCTGATGGAGAGATGAAATTCTGAAAGCCTGTAAAAGTAGGTCCAAAGTGTCCTGCTCACGCTGGCACACAGCTTGAAGTGTGTTTAGGGATGGGACACCGTGAGCCTCCAACAGGAGGGAGGGGCACAGTGAGTGTCAAACAGGAGCAGGAGGGAGGGGCACGGTGAGTGTCCAACAGGAGCAGGAGGGAGGGGCACGGTGAGTGTCCAACAGGAGGGAGGGGCACAGTGAGCCTCCAACAGGAGCAGGAGGGAGGGGCACAGTGAGCGTCCAACAGGAGCAGGAGGGAGGGGCACAGTAAGTGTCCAACAGGAGCAGGAGGGAGGGGCACAGTGAGCGTCCAACAGGAGGGAGGGGCACAGTGAGCGTCCAACAGGAGGAGGAGGGAGGGGCACAGTGAGCCTCCAACAGGAGGAGGAGGGAGAGGCACAGTGAGCCTCCAACAGGAGGAGGAGGAGGGAGGGGCACAGTGAGCCTCCAACAGGAGGAGGAGGAGGGAGAGGCACAGTGAGTGTCCAACAGGAGGAGGAGGTTATCAGTCAGAGGTTATCTTGGCATAGAACATGTTAATCAGCAAGGGATTGACCTTTAAACACCAAGCCTGCCCTCTACACAGAGGTACATCACCTAAACACCAAGCCTGCACTGTCTGTGCATGACTGTTGGTCACATATGTGTGATTGTGTATGCTGCATACATGCCCATGTGACTCTGATCCACGTACGTGCACATGTGACTCTGGCCCACGTACGTGCACATGTGACTCTGGCCCACGTACGTGCACGTGTGACTCTGACCCACGTACGTGCCCGTGTGACTGCATGTGTCAGTCGCTCACTGAATGGATGTTACTGCACCCATCAGCAGAGCCATGTCACTGCTGTCATCACACACACCACCTGTTTGCCGTTAGCTTTGTGCTATGCCAATATATTCCTTGCCTTCCTCTGCTTTTGTTTAGCCTATGTGCTGCTATTTCTCTACAATCACAACTTTTTTGTGTATGTGATGGGCTACCTTGTGACCAAGGTAAAGCAGAATTGGATATTAATCACCAAACCGTCTGATCCTCTGGATACACAGGCTATGTAAAGCATGACCTCCAGTCTGTGTCAGACAAAACCTCCATGGTTTTTATTTATTTATGGGAATCCTGTTCTACAGTTCTGTTAGAGGACCTCCTCCCCAAGCTACTGGGTCCAGAGACATGCCCCCTCCCTCTCCCCTCTCTCTCCTTCTTTTTCTCTCTCCCCTCTCTCTCCTTCTTTCTCTCTCTCCCTCTCTCTCCCTTCTCTCTCTCCCCTCTCTCTCCTTCTTTCTCTCTCCCCTCTCTCTCCTTCTTTCTCTCCCTCTCTCTCCTTCTTTCTCTCTCCCCTCTCTCTCCTTCTTTAAAGTATTGTGCAAGGGTCAGTGTAATACAATAACAGATTTCAGTGACTTAACAACAGAAAGCTGGTGCTTAATTATGAGTACCTAACAGCTCAAACCATTTCTCACATATGGTAAGACAGATGTGGGTTTTTTTACAACATTTTCACAACCAACGCTATCATTCCTTCTGAAAACTTCCTGAAAACACCAGCCCATCTTTGTGGTGTTCTTCTCAATTTGAACCCAGTACATAGAAGGCTTCAATGGATTCTATTTTCCAATACTTCTGTTTTACACAAAAGCAATAGCTTTTATATTAACTTTTTACTTTCACAAAAACCATATAATAATCACATCAAAAAACATTTCTGCACCCCAACAAAAGTGTCAGCTTTATCATACGGTCCAACAGCTACAAAGTGTCAGCTTTATCCTAAGGTCCAACAGCTACTGTGCTCCAGGCCTGGCTGGTTACTTGGGATGATTACAGTTACAGTATTGAGAGAGACCTGTGTTTAACCTGCAGCACAGAGCAGAGGAATTTACAAAGTCTGAAATTATACATAACACATAAATATAACTGTGAAGACAACACACTGCTGAAGGTGTGTAATGCTTTACCATAAAAGTTAATTAATTAAGAAATTAAACATAGGCATTTTGCCAGTCATCTGCTGTTTTCCAATTAACCAATAAAACTTTACATCATAATTTTAAGCATTTCTTTATATTGGTGCAAACTGTGCACATTCTAATCTGGCAGTAATGTGCCACACCTGTGGTTGCCTGGGCCGTCTGGACTCATGCACACACATGGTACAGAAGGTTGACACCTGCTTCAGGTGTCCAGTGGACCTAAACAGACAAGAAACGGTTACACAGCATCCCTGTGACTGTGGGATGTTCAGGTGAGGTATGGTGGGAGAGGCCCTACACTAGCTGGAGTTTACAGCAAAGCTGCAGCCTGCCCCTCCCCCACCCCACTAATCCCATCCTCTGTTCAGCATTTGACCTGGAAACTGTCTCTTACACAGATTGAAAATTCAAAGCCTGTGGATGGTGGCACCCAAACTAAGAGCTGCATTATTTAGCCAGTGAGTACAGCTGTGGTTAGGGTTAGAGTTAACGTTAGGGTTATTTAGCCAGTGAGTACAGCTGTGGTTAGGGTTAGGGTTAGGGTTATTATATTTTATCTAGTCCCAAAATAAAAATGCTGCACAGTTTGCATGAGTGTGTTCATACTGTAGATGACCGCAAAAAAGCAGTTAATCAAGCTTATGTTCTAACATCCTCCAATTTGTCCTGTTCTCTGTGTCACTAGGGTGAGCAGGATTACTTAGTTCTGTTCTCTGTGACTCTGGGGTGAGCAGAATTACTTAGTCCTGCTCCCTGTGACTCTGGGTGAGCAGAATTACTTAGTGATGTTCTCTGTAACTCTGGGGTGAGCAGAATTACTTAGTGATGTTCTCTGTGACTCTGGGGTGAGCAGAATTACTTAGTGCTGTTCTCTGTGTCACTAGGGTGAGCAGAATTACTTAGTCCTCTTCCCTGTGACTGTGGGGTGAGCCGAATCACTTAGTTCTGGCCCCAGGCCCTTTGGTCTCAGTATTCATCTGCAAGAACTTCAGAGCAAAGCTGATCTGAGTATGATGTACATGTATCTTCTGTTGCTCTGCTTAGGCTCATTTAAAGCAGGTTTTACTTAGTCTGCGTAACATACTCGCTAGACTCTACGGTTATAGTACTATAAGTTGTTTTTTTTTACTATAGGTATTATTGCAAAAATGTAAAACTGTGTGTGTAATTTCATGCACCGAGCAGATCCGCGTTCTTATTGTTTCTGTACCTGTTACCGTTCTCGGTAAATGCCATTTCAGGACATTGGACAGCGCACATGCAAAGCACCACGTGTCTAGGTGCAAGGTCTCGTGAAATCCTGCCGCAGTTCGTCAAAGCACAAGACCACTGGGTCCTACAACAGCAACGACGAGGCTTCACCGACAAAACAGAACTGTGCTTGTGTGTCACTTACGAAAATAAAGCCATTTGCCGACGTCGCAGCAATGCAGATCATAATAAAGGATCTACTTGAGTTTTCATCATACAAGTAAATAAATACATAAACAGGATCGAACAGATGATATGGGCAGCAGGTAAATGCTGTTAGAAATGTGTTCTTTGAAGATTTCACAAATATGACTGTATTTGGGCCATCCTGATTCGGTCAAACGGCTGCTTTTCCCCGGTGTAATAGCAGAGCTGATTCACCACAGGTAAATGTAAAACACAGCTGCGAAGCGTCCATTGGCGATGTTCGAAACAACGCTTTACACAGAGGAATGTGTGTCCACGTGGTTTATTATCACTGCGTTATTACTGTTAATAATAATTATGTTTTACTTAATTCTCGCGCACTACAATGTCTTCTGTG
This sequence comes from Chitala chitala, assembly GCA_025773905.1. Lineage (NCBI taxonomy): Eukaryota > Metazoa > Chordata > Actinopteri > Osteoglossiformes > Notopteridae > Chitala > Chitala chitala. The sequence goes on from JABJVR010006403.1 coordinate 5,786, forward strand.
AAAGCCGCCGGTTACATCTCATGCAGCAAATAAAGAAAATTGAGTTAAGATAACGGGGCATGGTTTATGTACACCGGAGCACTGCCCGGCCTACTCACCCTAATGCCACCCTAACGCCACACACACACGGGAAACCACTTGAACAGAAGATGCCACGAGAAAACTATTACAGCAGCATCAAATTTCATCTGACAAATCTTGTTTTACTGACACAGTGTACATTTTATTAACACAGCAAAAAAAAAAAAAACAAACCCGGGAGCATCTGAGCAATTCTACAAAAGTTGTGGATTTTTTAAGCATTGCGCATTGAAGTTTGGTGTACCATATAAACTGTCCCTTTACCGAAATAAATGATTCCGTCTTACGTGCAGATCACCTGAACAGATGCGCTTCACACTGCAAACTCGCTGCCAGTATAACTGACCCAATACAAAGCATTTTTCAGAGGGCAAAAACACACATTGGTCGTAAAACTGAAATTAACCCGTAAATTCCATCTCCATAAGGCGTTACGCTAATGAGCACAGCCGAACTGAACGGAGAAGCGCCGACAATTACTTCTAATTTGTTTAGAGCATGTGTAGGTACATCTGCAATTATACTAATGAAAATCAGTTACCATGACGACTAATGATCAGTGTAGAATTACATATTCAGTGAAAAATAGCACTTCACCCTACCTTGCATTCGTCTATGCACGTCCTCACCGAATACACATCCGTTTCATACTTGTGTATCATGAGCTGGAACTCCTCGTATTTCTCCTGTGCGTGCTGGTCCTGGCTGCGGTACGCCTGGACGCACCTGCTGCAGCTCAGCACATCCCCGCTCATCACCGCCTCCAGACTGCAGTTCAGACTGTCCGGACTCGTGAATGCGTGAAACAAGTCCAAAAGAGAGTACGAGTTACAAAAAGAAAGGTACAAATCGGTGATATTGAAATGCACGGAGCGCATCCCCCCGGGTTCAGACAAGGCCCTGCACACTGACTTGGCGTCATCAGAAGTAAAGCAGTTCTTAGATAAACTCTCTGGGCGACAAGTTTCCAGTTGCCACAGGTGTTTCGTAGAGCTCCCTAAAACAACAGCGTGTTCGTGTTTCCTGTGGTTGGTGTGTGGAGACTGGTAGTGAGGTGTGAGTGTGTGATCAGTGGTGAAGAGGTCGCCCGTGTCCGGCAGCGCTGACTTCTCCAGGCGCTTGTCCCGGGTCCGTGTCTGCCTGGCTTCGGCACAGAACCACAGGTGATGAGAGAAGAGCACGGTGAGAAAGAGAAGTGATGCCAATGACAGTCGCCATTTCTGGGCTCTCTCCGAATCCGCAAAGGGTTTTTCGTTCTCTCGGGGTGCAAACCAGATATTTAAGCCGTCATGTTGCTGTCGACACATCCAAGCACCCTTGGTCATATTTCGGGAAAGCGCAGCACTGGCTGTTTCCACCGTCGGGGGGTCCTTGCCACAATACTCATTGACCTGGGAATTGTCTTCTGTTATTTTCCTATTAAACCTTGGATCGGACGTGGTCCTGGCTCCGCTCTGCGCCGAGCCGCTATTCCCATCCAATTAGTACATTGCGGGAGATTAAGCCATGAGTTGACACATCCCCACTCTCCATGGCTCTCCGGAGAAAAGGCGACTCCTGTGTAGGAGCATGCCGCTCTCCCCTCCTCTCCCCCGGCTGCACCCTCTCCCCTTCTGCAGAACACCTGCGCCTAATCCTTGCCTCCTGCAGCCGACGCGTTAGAATGTGAAAGCAAAATCTTTTATTGTCCACCCGGGCCGTCTCCTCCGGATCTGGCAAGGATGCCTGTATCTGTACCTTCGACAGCCACAGTCATCCTGGTCCTGTTCTAAGTTTCCGCCATCTTCGTGTTGAAGCACTTTTTTGGGAAGCTGGGTCATGTGCGTCATCTACGCGGAGAGCGCTCCATCCTGGCGCTGCTGCAGATCTGGCTGCGAGCAGCTGATGCATGGTGATACACACGGACGGATACAGCAGCATGCATGATCACTGTGATGTTTCCCAAGGCTGTGCAAACGAGCAATAAAATGCCCGTGAAATGGTATGATTTCAACTAACTCAGCACGGTTAATCCTGGACGCGGCTGCAAAAGCAGCAATTTGGCGCTAATAAACGTGAGCGAAGACAGGAGACGCCGCCTATTACCCTGTAATCATTTAAAATAGGCTGTACGGTTTCAAAGAAATGTATCTAGAGACCGAAATGCAGCTTCAAGTACCAACTATTTGACGTTATTTTGTGCTTTATTAAGTATATTCAGTAATCATTTTCTGACAGTCTCGTGACATTAATACCGACATCACATTTATTCTGTGATGTTCAACTTGAGTATATTATACATATTTGCAAAAACGTGAAAGCTGACCATGAATACGAGTTTTCAGTTTGCATTTCTAAAACTAGGATGCATCGATTAAGCGACAGGGGAAACAAGCCGCGGTCGCGCTTCGTCTACCAGCGCTTTTTGTGTTTATTGTGTATGCAGGGGGACACATGGCGCATGACCAGGTGACAGTCGCGCCTCTCTAATGACACACACGCTTCTGGGTTGAAGGTTCAGCACAGCACGCTGTACAGGAAGGTCCCCCGTTCTGTGTGCCCTTGCACGGGAGTGAGAGTTGGACGTGCACCGTGCACCGCGGCGTGAGGGGTAACCACTGTAGCGATGTTGTGATATGCGGGTTGTCACCACTTTGTTTCATTATAAACATTCCGTGAAAAAAAAATGCATTTCTGCGTTAAAAAAGTGTGTGCTGTAAGTTTGCGTCAAATTCATCTGAAACAGAAGAACAGAACAAAAAGAAAATTGTAGTAAACTTATTTGTCTATATAAAGATAGCACACACATATATACACCACTTTACGATAAAAAAAAATCTACAAAAATGTCATTGTTTTTTGGCGAGGCAAAATAATTAAAACATTTAAAAGAAAATGTATATTGTTACATTAATTACCTTTTATCTATACACAGCTGATATCCGAGTCCTCTAAAAAATTTATATCACTTAGAAAAACTTTAATAATGTGTAATTGTATTACTTGCGGGACAAACTTAAAACACCCGTGATTTCTGAACTGTGAAACCCGCATAATGCCACCGGCTCTTGAATAGACATTATATTTAACCGAAAGAGCTTGACACAATTTGGTATAAATTTTTATAGTGACTGTCAGATTGAAAGGGTTCTAGTGAACTGAAATTTCATATCATATATTATTTATGAAATGTAACTTCTATGGGATATTTTACTGTTTTCATATGTTCAATTACTATGATAATTATCTGTTAATTATCCTTTGTAGCTATATCCAGGTATAACAGTATAATTTATTAGTAAGCAATGTACCCAGTTAATTACAGCCATAATCAATGCTTTGCAGTGTCATTGGGTGTTTACCTACACTGTATTATGTGTCGTGGTTTGGTGTTACACATATTGTGTAACATGGATGTAAACTCATAATCGCCAAAGAATAAAGATGCAGCTATTTCGTAATGTTATGTGTAACATCAGTCATACAACATCAGTTGCCTGCAAGAGGAAGGTGAAAAGAGCTGACAAGGAATATTAGTGATGGAAAGTTTTTGGGTTGAAGGGCACCTGATTGGCTAGAATGTGGCAGAGCTGTGATTGGTCAAGGTGCCCCCCAGCCACCCAGGAATAAGCACAAGGGCATTCTGGGTGTTAAGCAGGGAGCTTATTATTTGTGTTGGGGGGTTTTGTGAATTGGTTTACTTTGAATGCAGCCCTAAATGGTCCGATTGTTAGTTTGATAATCAATAATAAAACTGAATAAAACAGTATCAGAAGCTCTCTACTCTTAGTCATATTTCAGGGGAAAAACCCTGATGCTTGCTAATATGTATTTATGGACTTGAAAAAATTCTAAGAATTTAAGACATTCACGGGTTTTAAAATATACTGAAATTAAATATGAAATTAAATGCTCATAATACAGTAATGGTAAAACAAGTAGTCATTTGGGAAGCAGCCAGTAGCTCAATGGGTCCGACGTCAGACTGAAATTGGAGACTTCCCCATTTCAACTCCCAGCCCAGCTACCAGGTGTGTCCCTGAGCAGGACGCGCGGTGCCAGCTCCACCCCCCACGCTGATTAATGGCTGCCCAGAGGGGTTAAATGCACAGAAACAGTTTTGTTTTAACATGTACTTGTCATTAGTACAATAACATCTGCCAAAGGAATACAGGTAAATGTGTGTAACTTATAAATATACAGCAAAGATAAATATTCATAGGATTGGACAAAAAAAACCTGAAGACTTCTTGCTCAAAATGTTTGTTTTCCTTTACTAAGCACAGTGTTTACAGATGTACTGAGGAATAAACAGGAGTTTAAAAGACTGCGAATCCAAAGTCATATGGACTCTGTTGTAATAAACTTAGAAAACTCATCTTTATTAATTGTTTTTCTGTCTTCCACATAGAGGGGATGGTGGATTTGATAAAATGCTTCTCAGATAGTTATTATTTATCAGTGACAGTAGGTGGAAAAGCCTCGGGCCAGTGGCTAAACTGGTCTGTTTTAATTACAGTAATAACTCCCAAGAGAGCGTAATGTGACTGCAGGTGTCACTCTGCCTGTCTCTCCATCGGAGGAAACAGCTTGCTTACAGACCATTTGTGCTGTAGCTTTGAATTTTTTTTTTATTTTTTTCATTTGTTATGCATTGTCCTTTAGTTTAAATGGCTAATTTAAATAAGCAAAGTGTTATGGTACACTAATACAGCATGTTGGATATCACATGTACAGTTTCTGTACATGTTATGATGAAGCTGGACCAGACTATGCCTCCTCACTTTAATACACACATACTGTAAATATCAGTGATTCAAGTTGCTGATCTGCATGGTAGTCAGCCCGACCATAACCTTGAACATACAAAACCGTTTTCCTGCTTAGCAATGTGAAATAGTGAGCAAAAGGAAGGATGAGGGCCATCTTGGCAGCTGTTTACCTGAAAAGGTGTCACCAAGAGGTGTGGCCTCACCCCCCCAGCCAAGCAATATGGGACATGTCGACACCTATGGCCCCGTCCTACCTACCTCCACCCTCCTTTGTCAACAGACCGGTTGCTCATCAACAACATATGGGCTCTCCCTGGTCAAAAGGCCTCTTTAATGAAGAACCTGGCTTTGCTGGTGGAGTAGGAGAGTGAGGAGATCCGAGCTGCCGACTCTCGCTTACTCAACACACTCACTCACGGTTGTTGCTTACTCCTACACCACACCTCTTCCGTCTTTCTTTGTATTTACCTTACAAGGGGAGCGATCCTTCAATCACTTAACATTTAAGACAACTCACCAAAGTGTTCAGGATACAGATTAACCATTCAGCTTTGCTGTATCTGAGCATTGGTCACAGATAAATTTGCATTGTGCAGTCTCAGAACTTCTTTGCAGGATTGTCTGCAGTACATGTTCTTATTCACAGGTGTGTTAGGACAGGTAAAACATTGCTTGTTCATGTCAATCTCTGTCTATATTACATGTGTGCTTTTATATGTAATTTTGTTTAAATAACACAAGCCGAAGAGAGGGGTGGCACTGCAACATTTGCAATCAGGCATAATGTAAAGATAAACAAGCCATACGGAGGAGCTCTGATCACAGTTTGCACATTTAGTGCCCAATCTCACCTGGGTTTGCTGTGAAACTCTCTTTTCCTGTAGCTGTATTATTCCACAAAAATCTGCCTGCCATGCTGCCATGCTAGTACATCTCAGACAGCACCTGTCATGCAGTCACACCTTGCAGTAACGGACACCCTGCCTCCCCTGCCTAGCTGTAAAAAGACACCTGTGTGCAAGAGGAGGGGGGCTGGGGGTGGGGGGACAGGAATCCTGCTACCAGCAGTCAGGTGATAACAGGCAGGCAGGGCTGATGACACCCTCTGCAAGCACTACACAATGCTGACCCTAAGTTTGTCACCCACACCTCCAGCCAGAGGCTGCTCTCATCTCCTACACGTTCCACACTCCAGCACCCATGACTTCCTGAGTGCTCTCCACACCTCCAGCCAGAGGCTGCTCTCATCTCCTACACGTTCCACACTCCAGCGCCCATGACTTCCTGTGTGCTCTCCACACGTTCTCACTGCTTCGTTCTATGCACACTTTCCAAACTGCTGTATTTAAATCTAGGCCATACTTGCAGGAAAGGTCAGGAAAGGCTCCACTGTCTCAGTCCACATGTATAAGGGGAAAGGTGACAGATGATCTACATCATATGGTATACAGGGTGGAGACACCAGAGAGTACCAGGCAGTGGTGGTCAGCTTTGTTGACCGGTATGGGCTGAATCACCTTCAGTTCTATGTCAGTAAAACAAAGGAACCTCAAGAGATCCAGGACTCCTGTCACTCCTCTCTCCATACTGGCTGAGGAAGTGGAGGTTGGGACAGAATACAGATACCTGGGAGTCCATATGGACAATAAATTGGACAGGACCATATACTCAATGGCACTTCATTTCCTGCAGAGACTTCAGTGTCCGCAGCACCATGCTAGCACCATGCCATCTTCTGTGCTGTGGTCTGCTGGAGCAGCAGCATGAAGGTGGGGGACACCAACAGATTAGACTAATTAATTAAGAGGGCTGGCTCTATTCTGGGATGGGTGCCGGACCCTCTACATGTTGTAGGTGAGAGGAGGATGTTGACCAATTTCCCC
>JABJVR010006404.1:1689-12497 GCA_025773905.1 Chitala chitala
AACATACAAACTGCAGAGCCATCACCCCAGCTGTTTGTAGAAAAGCAGAACATACAAACTGCAGAGCCATCACCCCATTAAAATGACTTATTGGCAGTTTTTAATGTTTCGTTTGTTTTTATCAGTGGAAATTAAAAAAAACTGTATTAAACGAAATTATTTTTTTCTTTACCAAAAAAAAAAAAAAATGAATAAAGCTCACCGTAATTACGTAAAATTACGTACACAAAAAAGTCCAGTCTAATTTTCTATTTATCTATATGTCCATCACTTTTGAGTATTGTTGATGATTTGGTCTGCATAATATTTTATCTTGCTGAAAAGACACTTTGAGTTCCGTTTATTTGCTTTAAGTTTTATTTTTTACATTTTATTCTGCAGGCCCATTTGAATGAACCAGTCTTTTCTGAGTTTCTTTTCAACACTGGGGACATGCTGGCCTCTTCCAGTTATTGTGGGAACTGGAGTAGATTTAGAGATGGACACTAAAGTTTGCATGTGAAAAATATGCCAAGCTGCCAGCTGTGTTTCTTGTACATCAGTTCAGAGAGAACTTGCGCCCTTTGTACATGGAAGGGTTAACTTCTGAAGACATCGTTAGGGTCAGCTTTGGAGTCAGACATTCATTTTTTTCTCCCTTTTTTACCCACCTGATTCTAAATCGAGAAGTGACCTACAGAGTATTTTATACAGTGCAATTCACTTATAAGCACATCAATTACAAGCACAATCCATTCAAGTGTGTGCTACATCTTTAGTTTTGGTTAAATTCACACAGCTTGAAACGGCAGTTTTCTTTTTAATAAAATGCTTTTTAAAAATTTAACTAAATGGAAGTAGATATAATGAAAATGAAATGGCACATCCATGAGGCAAGGTCCACGCTTAAAGAGGGAGGTTTATTCAAAGCAAAAACAAAGTTAAAGGGAAGACTTTGGAAAAAACAAGATACAAAAGAACACTGGCTATAAACAACGCTGTGGGTGAAAATGTCAAACATTCAACATCTCACTCTACATCACTACAATAACTGGAAGGGAACAGAGAAAAGAGGCAAGCTTATAAAGACATTGGGAAAATAAAAATGGCTGAGAACACTGATTACATAACACCCAGAAACATGAGGTGCAAGATAGACAGAAACAGTGACATTTAGGGGACACATGGGACTGGACAGGCTAAGACATGACAGAAAACAGGAGTGGCCCAAGGACAGAATTCTGGAGAACACCACAAGAAAGAGAAACAGTGGAGGAGCAACAGGAACCAGAGACAACACAAAAGGATCTACCCAATTTGTAAATCAATGAAGCGAGAAAGATCACCAGATTTAATTCAAGTTTCTATGAGAACAAAGTCCAGATCACCAGAAATTAGAAAGTTGTTTAGCAAAAAAGGTTTTATTTGCAAGCAACCTGACGTTTTACAAAGCCATCCAGATAATAGAAGACATCATTCCGTTAATTGGTCCCTATCCAGTTTTCAGCTAAGACAGCAGCAGAAAAGGGCCTAAACAGTTTACAAGGTTGACATTTAAGGTGCAATAGATTACTGTGGACATAGACATAGACCCATCTGTAAATCCCTGAAGACCAAGTGGTACTTTGCTGGTCTGTTATTGTAATGGAAATACTATTAATAATAACGCAGGTAGTGTAGACACAGTGGGAATTGGGAATAAATGTAGTTTCTTTTCGAGCTGATTTCTGACAGTAAAAATAGGCCTTTCAAGATACATACCACTGGGAGGTGAATGTGGTGGGTGGCAGTTAATTTTGCACTATGGGCTCCAGTCTGTTTGCTTGGTCTAGCCAAGAGTTGCTCCCATAAAGTGGCTGGGTGGCATCCTGTAAGGGTAACAGCAGCCTACCATGGAATAGTGCCCTCCAGAGGTTGGTCGGAAGTCGAACCCGGTTTTTACAAGCTAATAAAAACATGTCCATAGACTTCTCCATTTCTTGGATTTGATACAGTGAAAAAATCCTTTGTTTCAAAAAAGTGATTTTCTTAACAAGTTGGACACAGTCTAGGCAGCCCGATAGAGCAGTGGGGATGGTGGCCTGGTGGCTCAATGGGTAGGACGTCAGGCTGGGATGCCAAAGTCCCCTGGCTCAAATCCCAGCTCAGCCACAAGGTGTGTCCTTGAGCAAGACACCCAGCACTAGCTCATTGTAACCCATATGTGAAATATTGTAAGTCACTTTGGATAAAAGCGTCTAATATACGGGTTGCACCATTTTAGGAATCTCGGCCAGCTTTGGTCTTTCCAACATCTTTGGTAGGAAGCTATGAGCACATGTTTTTAGTCCTGTTTGTGCATCATCTCCCATGTCTGTCTTTGCCGGCTTACGTGGATGATTGGAAGCCAACAGTAAGTCAGTCTTACTGAAATCAACACCATCAATCACCAATGTCACTTTATTACACAAACATAATAAAAATAATAACAATTAAATATACAGAAAGCTTGTTATCACAAAACATCTTTCAAGACCTTCATGCCTGAACAGCGGAACATTTCTCAGAAAATGCAAACTCATATCTCTATGGCTAACTGTTGACACTGATAATTTTTTTTTTTTTTTTATAATAATTAATAATCACATTTTTATGTAACAAATTTTAAATGGTAAACATTTAGTGCAATCCTGGCCACTGATTGCTCAGTTCTTTTAAAATGCAAATACACAACAAAGTAAGTTAAAGTTGAATCTCTTTCACCACCTTAATATAAAAACCAATGGACACAACCCTTCTTGAATAGATGACTTAGTCTCATGTTGTTAATACAAATCGGACAGCAACACGCTGAAGGTGTGAAAATGTAAAAAATCCAAACTGAATGTATAGATAACACAAACCACTGGAGAGGAATGGGTTAAAAATGTTGCCACTTAGTGCAGATCATGTAAATAACACAGAATAAATAAATAAATTTAAAAACTGATTAGCTGCTGCAGTGATGTCATGTTTGCAAAACATTGTGGAGCCGCATGTATAAAAGTGACATTTCCAGCACACACATTACATGCGCTTACAAATGAGGAGATGCATCCTCATGTAACATGGTGCATGGTTTCCTTCCCGATGGAAAAATAAATTGTTACTGATTCAAACGCAGATCGCTGAGCTCTGCAGCACAGGTGAGTAAATGTAAGGAATATTTTAATCCAACTGAATTGTGTACATTGTGCAATTTATTATTTGTAATTTTAAATTGTTTGTAATTATCTGGGAGAAAAACTCATAATGTGCCCTGTGGTGGGTTGGCGCCCCGCCCTGGGTGTCCCCTGCCCTGCGCCCTATGTGCTCTGGGATGGGCTCCAGGCTTCCCGCAACCCTCACCAAGAATAAGCGGTTGAGATGATGGATGGATGGATGGATGGAAAAACTCATAATGCTTTGTGCATGTTTTTATTAAGCTGAAACAGCAATTAATTACAAAATAATAATGTTTGAGTTACATACATTAAACAGGTTTTAATTGTTGCAGTTTATTTTTAAAGAAACGGTGAGAAAATTTGTGAGGATCTGCTTGAAATATTTGAGATGGATGAGAAAACTTAATATTACAACCCAACAGTGTCTAACTATTAAAAATCTAATTGCAAACTGCCAAATGAGCATATGCAGAAAATGCTTTTATTTACAATTCAGATGTTCCTTATATGTATTTTTTTATTTTATTTTATTGTGCTTAAAAAATAGTAAGTGCAGTAACTGAGAATAATTTAAAAAAACACAAACCCTGTTTATTTTTATAGATCAGAGCACTTGCCTGCCATCCTAACTGACTGTGAAACCCGACCTGCTGTGATGTCGTCCCTGAATTCAACCAGTGCCTTTGTGCGTCCTGCGTTCTTCATCATCAGTGGCTTTACAGATATTCCCAATATCAATTACTACTATGTATTCCTTTTTTTTTGTTATATTGCCACTTTGGTGGGTAACCTACTTCTTATTACAGTAATTTGTATAGTTCGCAGTTTACACACCCCAAAATATATGGCAGTTTTTATATTGGCTTTATCTGACCTGGGAGAGAGCACTGCTATTATCCCCAAATTAATAGAAACCTTCCTATTTAACACAAAAGAAATCAGTTATGAGGCCTGCATGACAAGCATGTTTTTTGTATTTTTCTTCTACAGTCTGCAGTCTCTGACTCTCACTGTTCTGGCCTATGATAGGTTTGTAGCCATATGCTTCCCTCTGAGGTACCACAGCATCATGACAAATACCTCAATGGGTGTTTTAATCTTTCTGTGCTTTGCAGTTGATATCATTCTTAATTCAATTATGGTGGCATTGTTCACCAGACTGTCTTTTTGTAAAACATCTGTGATTGACAGTTTCTTCTGTGACACTGAAGTTATTTATAGAATGGCGTGCAACGAACATTCCTCGCACAGAGTAAATTCATTGGTTAACATTGTAACTTTTATGTACCTACCATTAATTTTAATTGGTTTATCATATGCAAGTATTTTGTTGGCACTGTTCAAAATTGCATCATGGGAAGGACGTTTAAAAGCCTTAAAAACCTGTTTTTCTCACCTCATATTGGTTGCAGTATTCTACATCCCATTAGTGGGAATATACATGGCAGCTCTGTCTGTATCCATTCACCCCAATGTGAGGATAATCAACACATCATTGTCATTTGCCATCCCCCCTGTCCTGAACCCCATAGTGTACTCCCTGAACACGGCTGAAATTAAGGAGTTTGTAAAGAAAATGTTCAGTAGGAACAGACACAAAAGCATCATTGCCTCTGTGTCTCTGTGAGATCTTGCTGCCAGTTTGCATCCCATGTCCTCTGCCACTATGGGGCCTCACAAAGTTTGTCAAGGAGCTCCTTTGATGTTGTATATCTAGTTTTAAACTCTTAATAAGACAAAATCTGTAAACAAAGGAAACTTTTATTCATGTAAATGTGTGAAAACTAATTACGTATTTTATTTCTGATAGTCTACAGTAAAACAATGCATTCTTTATGAATATGGGTTTATTTTCTTATGAAAACTTATACATTTTCATTACTGACAAAGGTAGTAGAATTCACAGGTTGTTGTAAATTAACCTAACAATGAGGAGGCGTCTTAGCAAAGAAACAGTAAAGTATGGGTAATATGTACTATTACAACAGGAGTAAAAAAAAAATCACAAAATAAAAGTATTATATTTTAGACACTGTTTCATATTATTTTATTATTTTGGACAATAGAAAACAATCTAATTTATATCCTTTAAACGAGCATCAATGTTCACAGCTTCAAATCAGAGCTGCTCACAGAAAAGCTGAATAAGAGCAGAGCTCTCAATTTACATGGCATTATTTACCATAGCAATATGTTTACTTTCACCTTTGCTTTTAATTGGAGCATGTTGTGTAATATATTGGTGCTGTGTAATACTACATCGTGCGAAGAATGCATATAGCCCTAAATGTAATGCCCGTGCAGAGACAAATTCAATCTGGATCCCAGTGTGCAGAAGTGGGTTCTTATTGCCAGCAATGTCACCAGTAGATGCAGTAAGCGCAGTTCATAAGTCGAGGTCACAGGCGTGGGATCGTCAATACTGTTGAAACCTTCAGAAACGCAGACCGGGACAGGATGAACAAAAGGGGGAGGCAGGTCGTTGGGTTGGTGGGAGAACACGATGAGGGAGACCAAGAGAAAAGACAAAAAAGGAAACCAATGTTTAGTAATCACCATGACAGTTCAATACTTCGCAAATCCATGCTTGAGAGGGAAGCTGTTTATACACATGCGATGATAGCCGACCGGGCTGGCAGGCACTAATGAAGGGGCATCACACTAAACACCTGCTTATATTGGTGTCAATGTTTTTTCTGCCATTACTTGGTAGTTCAGGTTGTCAAAGTGCACTGAAATGGGAGGCTAGTTGGCACATCTTTGGTATACTCTGTTTTACCTGTTCTCAAGCCCACACAACGGCCCTGAAAACAAGCAGGTTAGAAAGAAAATGCTGAGTAGAAATGGGCTCAATGGCATCATTCCTACTCTTTCTAAAGGCACTGAGCACAAGCACTGCTGAGAAGACACTCCATCCAAAAGAATTCTTCATAGTCTTTGACTTCTTTTTCATTCCTTTTTTATCAGGGGAAATTAAAGAATGGTAATGAATGCATTAAAAAAATCTACAAAAATTATAATTATGGTGAATTTTATTCAACAAAAAAGTCTTATCTAATTGTTTGTATGTTTGTCTTTTTTGCTGTCTGTCCTTCTGACAACTAATGCTTCACTCCTTTGGGTGTTCCTCATGATTCGCTTTGAGTAATGTTTTATATTGTTGAAAAAATGCTTTGAGTTCTATTCTTTTGATTTCAGTTTTATTTTACATTTGCATTTTATTCATTTAGCAGACACCTTTGTCCAAATCGACTTAAAATGAATGAGTACACATGCATGTGACGAACGAGGTCAAACAGTATCAGAGCACGTAACTAACAGTAAGTGCTGTCCTATCATCAAAGTGCACACGATTAAGTCAAGCAATTGTCTCAAAGTCAATCGAGTAAAGCATAAACATATAAAAGTCTCAAATTAACTAGAAAAACATGTTTAAAGGTAGGAGGCAATCCATCAGAGCGTGGTACCAGATATCCTGAGGTTGGAAGCATGGCTAGAAGTATTGTGTGGTTCATTGTGCCACAGGCAGCAGACAGCTCCAACAGGACAGAGGAGAGGCAGTTCGATCTGGCAGCGTGCACGGCTGTCCTTGTCAATCCTGTCCTTGTGGAGGTCTTCCGTCAGCCATGGGGTGGATGACATAGGGTGTGCTGCTCTGGAAGTTTATGGGAAATTTTTTATGGGTAATTTTTAGGGTTTTTTCTGCAGATTCTACAGGCTTATGTTAATGAATTACACTTCTCAGGATTTCTTAGCAAGACTGGGGACATGCTGGCCTCTTCCAGTTACTGTGTGAACTGGGGTAGATGGAGAGACAGACACTACAGGGCAGTGGATCCCAACTGGTCTATCTTCTAGGTCCATATTTCTACTTAGCCATTCGTGCAAGGTCCACACGAAAGTTAATTCAACACACATTTAACTTTATTACTGTATTTTCACATACCGTGTCATTGTCGGTTTTACTTTATTTTATTTTTAATGATATATTGAGTTGTTTCTGGTGCCTAGTATGCTCTTTGTGTCTATTTGCACAGAATCCAATGTTACTGTCAACTAGTAATATCGCATTACATAAATAAAATCATACGACAGCAGAATGTGGTGAAAATATTCAAAGACCATTAAGAGGTAGCATTCACTTTTATAACAACAAACTTAGAGGAGTTCATAATATCACCAGAGATGGGTACACATCCAGACTCCAGTGATGTATGCCGCCGCCCTGTAGGGCACTCACTCTATTTACACTTGTGCAGGAGCTGCTGACTGTGATTCTTGTAAACTCTTAATATAGTCAGTTGGTCTGATAAAAGCTTGTCATCACAAAAGGTCATTCAAGACCTTCATGCCTGAACAGCAGAACGTTTCTGACAAAAATGAAAACTCACACCTCTATGGGTAACTTGACACTGATAAAAATTTGACACTAGCATTTCTTCTTTTTATAATGAATAATCAGATTTTTATTAAAACAAACTTTAAATGGTAAAAATGTAGCCGTCACCACTGATTACGCCATTATTTCTAAGTGAAAATACACAACAGAGCAGTTTACAACGTAATGACGGTCACCACCTTAACAGAGAAATGATGGACACAAACCTTCTTGGATGGACACGCTAAAATGAATGTGGAAGCAACATTCTGAACATGTGAACATGTGAAATTCAGAACTGAATATACAGGTGAAAAAAGCCACTGGAGAGGAATGGGTTAATACAATGTTGCCATGCAGTTCAGAGCACATAAATAATACATAAAGAAATAAAATTAATTAGTTTCCCATATGATGTCATACTTTCAAAATAGTGTGGAGCGGCAGATATAAAAGTGACCGTATGTCCCACCACAGCCATTGTTATGCTGGCTTAAGAATGAGGGGACACGTCTTCACATAACATGGTGAGTAAGTGTGAGGAATTGTTCACTGCAACTTTTGAAACTGAATTAGTATCTCTGAATAAATTTGTGGGGCTGTTTTATATAAACAGTTTTGTCTTTAAACTGAAAGAGTCATTTAAAATAAGTGAATTATGCATGACTCAAATTAAATTAAAATTTTATATGCTTTTAAATGTTTTTTTTATTATTTTTTAATTTTTATTTATTTTTTTTTCAGCAGTGACAGTGAAACAATTGGGAATTTGTTGGACAGAAGTGAGATGTAGAAAATTAAATTAAAACCTTTAAATGAGTGTATGTAAGCTATGTTTTAGTTTAGAGATCAGGAAATCCACAACTTTTCATATGAAGATGTCGATAAAATGAGTAAATGCATTGACTGAAAAAATAACAAAAATGTCTTTTATATTTATAGAGTTCTTGACTGCAAACCTAGTTGAATTTCAGACCCGATCTGCTGTGATGTCCCTGAATTCATCAGGCGTATTTGTGCGTCCTGTTTTCTTCATCATCAACGGTTTTACAAACATTCCCTATGTCAATTACTACTATATATTCCTTTTTTTCTGTTATATTGCCACTTTGGTGGGTAACCTACTTCTTATTACAGTAATTTGTGCAGTTCGCAGCCTACACACCCCAAAATACATGGCAGTTTTTACATTAGCTGTATCTGACCTGGGAGAAAGCACTGTTATCATCCCCAAATTAATAGAATCCTTCCTATTTAACACAAAAGAAATCAGTTATGAGGCCTGCATGACAAGCATGTTTTTTGTATTTTTCTTCTACAGTCTGCAGTCTCTGACTCTCACAGTTCTGGCCTATGACAGGTTTGTGGCCATATGCTTCCCTCTGAGGTACCACAGCATCCTCACTAACACCTCAATGGGTGTTTTAATCTTTCTGTGCTTTGCAGTGGATATAACACTTATGTCAGTTATGGTGGCATTGTTCACCAGACTGTCTTTTTGTAAAACATCTGTGATTGACAGTTTCTTCTGTGACACTGAAGTTATTTATAGAATGGCGTGCAACGAACATTCCTCGCACAGAGTAAATTCATTGGTTAACATTGTAACTTTTATGTACCTACCATTAATTTTAATTGGTTTATCATATACAAGTATTTTATTGGCACTTTTCAAAATTGCATCGTGGGAAGGACGTTTAAAAGCTTTAAAAACCTGTTTTTCCCATCTTATATTGGTGTCAATTTTCTACATCCCGTTAGTTGGAATTTACATGGCAGCGATTTCATTGTCAGTTGAACCCAATGTGAGGATAATTAACACATCATTGTCATTTGTTATCCCCCCTATGCTAAACCCCATTGTGTACTCACTGAACACGGCTGAGATCAAGGAGTTTGTAAAGAGAATTTTTAGTCCGAACAGGCACAAGCGCATCAT
Source organism: Chitala chitala (assembly GCA_025773905.1). Taxonomy (NCBI): domain Eukaryota; kingdom Metazoa; phylum Chordata; class Actinopteri; order Osteoglossiformes; family Notopteridae; genus Chitala; species Chitala chitala. The sequence continues at coordinate 11,168 of JABJVR010006404.1, forward strand.
CTCTACTGTGTGTACATGAGAACTACATGTCAGTTTGCATCATCTCTACTGTGTGTACATGAGAACTACATGTCAGTTTGCATCATCTCTACTGTGTGTACATGAGAACTACATGTCAGTTTGCATCTCAAGACGTCTGCCACTACTGGGCCTCATAAGGTTTGTCAGTGACTTCATTGTCATTTTTATATATCAACATCTTTAAATAATTAAAATAAATTTTTATAAGCATGAACACAACAAAGTGATCCATGCTTCGCGTGTATAAATAAATTTTGAAATTAAAACTTGTTAATTAGCGAAAAGCTTATTGGGATAATTACCAAAGAAAATGGAAACTGAAATCGAGTCAGCAAAGACAAGTAGCTCTCAAATCAGTTTTAACATCCATCCAGCCATCCATCCATACACTGTCTTATCTGCCTTATTCAAATCAGGATCACGGTCAGTTTTAACACTTCCATATAAATTAAGTTTAATTAAGAACCAGGAGGTGTCATTAATTGAACTTAATAAGCTATAGAACCTGTTTAACTCATAACAAAAATTTAAAATGGAAAATATAATTTTATTACATTTTAGACATCGTCTTAATTTAAAAACAAAATAAATCATTAATTCAGCAAATGTATCACTTTTTTATTAGCAATTAATCAAAAAATCAAAGCACATTTCTCTATTATAGAGGTGTCGTCATTGGTCAGACACAATTATTTTGAAAACTAGTTCTTCTCATAACAACAATTAAATAATGAATATTACAACTGTATTACATCTTAATCAGACTTTTATGATACACTGTTTGTTTGCCTTTCTGCTTAGCTGTAATCTCACTGAGATGCCCTCAATGAATTTAAATGCTTTTCTTCATTCTTAATCATCTGTGGACTCATAAACATCCACTATGTTAATTATTGCTGCATTATTATTTTTGTAATTATTTTATGCTGCCATTGTGGCAGGAAACCTTTTTAATTACAGTTAGCAATGCCGACTGACTGAGAGTTCATACTCTGACATTTCAGTTTTTTTTTTCTTTTTTTGATTTAGGAGATAAGACCGCTCTAATACTCGAAAACCCAAAATAATAAAAAAATAATAGAATTTTCTTTTTTAATGTGTAGCTAATCACGTATGGACTGTTGGGAGAACATACTGATGATGATGGCGAGTATTATTATTATTATTTTAAATAATTTTAACCGCTCACTTCAGCAGATGCATTTGAAGCCTCTGAGATACAATACATTTATGAGAAGAACCATCTCAGTGAGCCTCATAATCAGTGTCATGACCATTTTATTATAATGATTTTCAGGTGTTATTCATT
>JABJVR010006405.1:0-12497 GCA_025773905.1 Chitala chitala
GAGAACATACAAACTCCACGCACACAGACCCAAGGCGGGAATTGAACCCCAGGCCTGGAGGTGTGCGGCGACAGTGCCAACCACCACACCACCGTGCTGCCCACTCACTGAGCATTTAATTAAAATCACTACACTAATACTGGGTAGGGTCCTTGTTAAAAAGCTTAGTTGTTTGCAGCATGAATCCACAAGGTGTTCAAAACATTTCTTTGAGAATATGGTCCACGTTGGCATCATCAACACAGCATCACACAATTTTTGCATATTTCTCAACTGCACATTCATTCTGAGAATCTCCCATTCTAGCACATCCCAAAGATTTTCTGTTGGATTCAGATCCAGTAACTGGGAAGGCCACTGAAGAACAGTGAACTCATTTTCATGTTCATAAAACCAGTTTGAAATGACTATTGCTTTGTGCCGTGGTGCTTTTTCATGCTGGAAGTAACCATTAGGAGATGGGCAAATTGTACCCATTAAGAGATCAATATGGTCAGCAAAAATATGATAATGGATTGTGGGATTTGAGCAATGATTGATTAGTATTCGTGAAGCCAAAGTGTCCCAGGATAACATTCCCCACACCATTACACCACTGTTGATTGTTGACACAAAGCAGGATGGGTCCATGGGTTCCTGCTGTTGACACCAAATTCTGACAATACTGTGTGCCACAGCATAAAACAAGATGCATTAGAGCAACTTACATTTTTATGGTCTTCAACTGTCCAATTTTGGTGAGTCTGTGCCCATTCCAGCCTCAGGTTTCTGTTTTTGGCTGACAGGGGTGGAACCTAATGTGGCCTTTTGCTGTTGCTGTTTTGCTTCAAGGCTGCAAGTGCTGTGCATTTTGACGTGTTTCTGCTCACCACTGCTGTACAGAGCGGTTATGTGAGTTACCATATAACTTCTGTCAGCTTGAAGGAATCTGATCATTCTCCTCTAACTTCTGTCACGAACAAGGCATTTCAGTCCACAGAACTACCACTTACTGGGTTTTTTATGTTTTTCACACCATTTTGAGTAAACTCCAGTGATTGTTACATGTGAACATCTTAGGAGATCAGCAGTTACAGATATATTCAAAGTGGCTCAAATCGCTCACATTGCCTGATGATTTGTAGTTAAATAACCTGTATCTGCATAATTGTATGCATTGCACTGTGGTGACATGATTGACCGATTAGATAATTACGGGAATATGCAGCTGTACAACTATTAGTAATAAAATGCTCAGTGAGAATGTGCATTTCCTATTTTACTGTCACTAATGTTTTCTGCTTGCAAGTGGATGGTAGAACCTGATGAAGCAACATGGCTGATCCTGAGTGTCCCCTCCACAAAAACGACAGGCTTTTGTGGCTTGCAGTCTGCTCAAGAGGTGTCCGCTGGGAAGATCTCAGAAGGAAGAAAATGTGGTTTTATTTGGAGAGTGGTGTAGATAAACTTCCATTTGACCATGCAGTTGTGGCTCAGCAGGCTGCAGCGATGCGATGCTGTTGGGCTGTGAAGCCACTGGCTTGCTAGTCTCTGTTTCGGATTACAGCAAGAACATCCAATCATGGTCCTGGAGGGCCACAGTGGATGCAGGCTTTTTCTTCAAACCAATTCATTCATTTTAATTTGACCACTATCCTAATTAAATATCTATTACACTGTTGCTTCTCTTCATTCTTCCAGATTATTTGCATCTGTCTGCATTTAGTTGATTTAATCAATTTGAGAGAAAATAAGAGTTAGAAAGAATAAAGCTAAAATTGAGACTTCTGTAACAAAACATATAAACGACACATTGCTCTAACAGCAAAATCGGACTAAAATTAGCTAGGATTATTTAGCATGATATTTAATTTAAGACCATAAATATTAATTATATGCAAGTTGTAATAATTAATGAACTGCAGAGATAGGTGCCAATGACAAAGAATGCTTAATTAGGAGCAGTGACTTATGTGATCATAAACCAGATATTGATTAAAAGATCAAACAAAACTATAATAATAAATGATAAGAAAGTCAACAACAGAAAGACTTCATCATGCTTTAAAAATTCCTATCAAAAATGAATAAAACTTATTCAGAATTTCTGGATTGATGTTGTAATTATACAAAAAATTTATAATGTTAAATCGACAATAAGGTTCAATTAACAGCAGAAACTGGCTGAAACAAAAGCCAGCAGCCACTATGTGACCATCCAGGGCTATGACTGAACACCCCTGGGTTACAATGTAGCAGCTGTTCTTGCATTCATCCCAGTTGCTGCTTGGTTCTTGCTGTTTAGTCACGCTCAGCGTTACTTTTGTCCCACATCTTGGATGTGCACTAACAACAATAAAAGAAGAAAAATCATTATTCTCCATAGCGGTGCTGTTTCCCTGTTTTTTGTCTTATCTCCTCTGTTTGGGGTTCTAGCCCACAGCAGCTGGGGTGTGAGTCAGCAGCTAGGCCCTTAACATTGCTACAGCCATCTGCTGAATTCCTTCAGTTTTGTTCCAGCAAATTTGCTGTTTTAGTCATCATCGATCATCATATAAAAATGCATCACAATGGCCTTGAAATATTTTCCAGGACTTCGATCAGATTTTTAATGAAGTCTGGGGATATTTTTTGTCTTGGATATACTACCATTTCAGGTATTGCATGAAAACAGCTGGGCTATAGTTTGTGACAAATTTTATAAAGTATATTCTTAGTTCAATAAAAACCGATACATGAGCAAGTAAAAACAGCAGCAAGGTAGTTATACTTGTTGACAAAGTTCCACTTTTTCTTGCCTGCATGTGTTGAATTGTCTAATTAATTCCATCCTTTCTCTTTTCCAGCCTCTTGTATAATGTTGTTCTTTGCACATAGATGTGCACGTAACAAGTGCAGTCACCAGAAGCTTAACGAGTCATCTTACGACTAATGACCGCCAGCATCTTAATGTGGCACTGTTGATGCCCAGTTGGCTTCAGACACTTATCTAACAAATACGTGTTTGCTATTAATCTATTGAAAAACACACCTATTCTGCACACACATTTTTTTATGTTTGACTTAGTCTTTTGTGTAATACACGATTTGACACCTTGTCCTATTTTTAAAATAGCTATTAGCTTTGAGTCACCACAATGAAGTAGTGTTCAGAGCTCAACATTTATTGTCAAAAAGATGGCAAGCTTTGGAATAATGTGAGTGCAAAATCTCAGCAACTTTGTACAATAAAACAAGAATTTTATGTAGTGCTTGAAAACAAAACTGGTAACAAATGCAAAAGTTGTGTTTATACAACACATTTTTTCTTTAGGTTATTTGTAAGAGCTGAGCTAGGGCTCACGGCTGCCTCTAAAGGCCGTTAATCTTGATGTTTTCTCTCAGTTTCTTTATACAAGCCTTCACATTTATTGTCATTTGTATTTCCTGTATTTTTTTTTATTTGCATACTGTTATTTGCTCTTCAGTCAAATTCATTTCAGTCAGACGGTACCTTTTTTTTCCCCTTTGAGAGGATGTCTCTTCATTCATAGTCACTTCATTGACAATTTCAGTGGGTGCTAATGAGTGAGGAGGCTAATCTCCTATTTGCACCTCCTTAAACTGTAACCCTTGTGACTGTGTGAGGACTGTGCTTGTAGCAGTGCTGAATGGCTAACAGGAATTCTACGTTGACTCCAGTAGGTTCACTGCACTACATGGGTAATGAGGGCATTTTCCTCATGACTGACCACTGCTCTGCCTTTTTGTGACTTTTAGACCAAGGACAGGGCTGAATGGTTGCTGGCAGATCTAGAGCACAATGGATAATTGATAGTCAACCTCATTCTGAATAAAACATTACAAATGCTATGCATGTTTTTTTTCTAGTGCCATTCCTCCTTTTTTGTACACACACACACACACACACACACACACACACACACACACACACACACACACACACACACACACACACACACACGCACACACAATTCACCCTCTGTATGCCCCATCATCCAGGACCCCCCCCATGGATACCAAAATTCCCAGATGCTCAAGTCCCTCATATAAAAATGGTGTAGTATTTGTATATTTGCATATAACCTACACACATCCTCCTGTATACTTTAAATGATATTTAAATAATTACTTGTAAGACCTAGCACAATATAAATGGAATTTAAATAGTTGTTATACTGTATTTTTCAGTGAATAATGACAAGAAAAATGACCGTACATGTCCAATACAGATGTACAGTACACATGAACACTTCCAACACTTACAGATCGCTGTTGTTAAATGATCTGAAAAAGAAATACATAGAATACTTAATGTATGTACTGTGGTACATACCAACTGTTTATCCATAACACGTATCCAATTTAGGGTTGTGGGAAGCCTGGAGCCCATCCCAGGAAGTACGGGGCGCAGGGCAGGGGACACCCTGAGTGGGATGCCAGCCCACCACAAGGCGCGCACACACACACACACACACACACACTCACTATGGGCAATTTGTAAACACCAATTGTCCTATTCTGCATATCTTTGGACTGTGGGAGGAAACCAGAGAACCCAGAGAAAACTCACCAAGCACAGGGAGCACATGCAAGAGCTATACACGCAGAGCCAAGGTGGGGGTCAAGCCCAGGGCCTGGAGCTGTGAGGCAACAGTGCTAACCACCACGCCACCATGTCGCCACCCTTTATATGTTATAGTATACTTAAAGATGGTTCACAAGCCACAGAAAGGAAAGGCAGAGAAATTAATGAACAATGACTTTTAAAATAAAATTATAATCAAAAAAGATCTGTTGGGCTAAAAAAATATATGTACATTGGTTCTACATAATAAAAATTAATGATTTATATTTAATCCACATAATCATGTTGATTTGATGTACGTATATGCTCAGTCTGAGGTTGGTTGACTTCATGGTAATTAGATGATGGAATCTAAGGGTGTTTTCACCTGTATTTTATTTGCTCTAGTCTGAATCAGCGGATTAAATTGCATATTTGGTCTTTTTTTTTTTTTTTTGGTTTGGTTTCCTTTCACACACGGGAAAAATCCAAGTGATCAAAAATGCATCACTACCAGTCACATGAGACTGCTCTCTCCAGTCATTGGTTAAAAGAGTCAGGGGTGGGAATGAGAACATAAACTAGGAGATCTACGTTGTGTACTGGTAAATTGTCCTATGAAAGAAATTAATTTTGTAACATGGAGAAACAGCACAACTGGCATTTGTTTATAACTGCAGTAATTATCTGTACTGTTGCCTCAGTTTTTTCACGTTTACGTGGCACTGTTCAGCCAGTTGTATAAACCCCTTCTACTTAAGCCATTGACTGAACATTTTGAACACTTCATTGTTTTTATGAGTTGTTTGTAGGAGCTGACATATGTTCTTATCTTCCCGCATATCAAGAACACAACTCAGCTTGCTGCTAGTCAAGGTCAGACTGCAATTTACTATCCTGCTTACTGCTAGCACTAGATATTTCAGCTGTTCATGTTAGCTCTGCCACCTCCTAACATTCAAAGTGCACCTGGCTAACGGAGCCACTTATCTAAAACTTGCAGTGTACTTTTTGTAGTTGGTCCAGATCAAGGTCGGATCATATTCACACCACAAACAAACCGCTTCAGGGTTCGTTTGGGACCGGACTGAGACCACCTCCAGTAAAAGGTGTAGGTGCAGTTGTTTTGGTCCCACACCCAAGTGCAATTGCTGCGTTCAGACCTGCCCAAATGAACCACACCGATGGGGACAATGAGCCAGAGTTTGATTCAACCAGACTAAACAAGGCAGGTGTGAAAGCACCCTAAAATACTTGGGAAAAACTGACTAGATTGACAGCCAAGGTCTTCTAAGCTTTGACTTCATTGAAGATAATTCACTATAAGGTCAGAGAACAGGCAGATTCCAGCACCCATCTTTGTCAGGATCCCTGGGGGGTAGAAACAGTTTGGGTCCTCAGCATTCTTTGCTTTGTTTCTTGCTTCAGGCACTGAGTTTCATTCCTGGGGGCGATGTCTCATAACCCTTCATGAGCTTGAGATTCTCTCCACATAGATAGATGACAGAAAGCAAAATGTACCATCAAAAACTTCTGCCATATTCATATTTTATGATTTAATTGAACACAGTTGCTTTTGGGGGATTATGTATTTATATGAACAAAGTAATCAAGAGAGTTTGATTCAGTTTAACCAAATCAGATTTAGTACATAGTGTAGTATATGGTACTATAGTATAATGAAATCCAAGGTGTCAGTGGGTTTATATTTTAGAGGATGCTTAATGGTTTCATATGAAAACAGTTTTGTGACAAATTATACTTAATACAATCTGTCCATCCATTATCAAATCAGTGGTCCGAGGTAGGGTTGTGAATGGCCTGGAACCTATTTCCAGGCTGCCTAAGGTGTAAGGCAGGGGACACCCCAGACAGGACGCCAACCTATCACAGGACTTTATGCAGTCCTTCAGAAAAACTAATTATGCCAATACTATTAAAAATAGCAACAGCTTGTTCTGAAACTTCTCTGTTTATTTGGGAAACCATAAGAGTTAATATTTAAACATACTGCATATCTGTACAGAACACGTAACATCAGGCATCAGGAATTCAGCTACTCTCTTTGTGCTGTTATCAGCAGTCTAGACTGTATGAATGGCACTCCATGATACTCCATCATATGTAGCAAATACTGACAAGACCTGTGAGAGTGAGTTTACCTGCTGTTTGTCATGAAAGAGCTACGAAGGTGACACAGGGGTGGAACTTGTACAGAATGGCATGCTTGATTCAGTGCATCTGTGAAAGGCTTATTTAAGGATCCAAGATCTTTAACATGGTGTTCAGTTCACTTGTGGTTAATACAAATGAAGACACACATAAATAAATGAGTCTTCAGCAATTTGGTGTATTCTTTATTATTATTAGTCAAAGAAGGTATCAAAAGTTCAAAATAAGGTAATTGTTAGATTGGTGATTATTGCAACTTAACTGTGTGTATGTCTGTGTACATCTAATAACACAGCAAATGAATCTGTATTTGCAATATTTACATACATAGTGTAGCAACCGCTACAGGTGGTGACGGTTCGGTTACAGTGACAGTGATGTCACCCCCCAGGGGTCAAGACAAGAGGACAATGAGCTCCCAGAGCTAATGGCTTGAGTCTTTGGCTCAACAGACTAATCCTCTTGTGTGGTGTGTGGCGACCTGGGTTTGAAACCCCCCTGCTCCCTTGGTCTGTTACAGTGGTGTCAGAGTGGGATGAGATTGCTTTGTCCTGGATATAGATGAGGTTGAAGTAGGGGGCTATGGAGGGGGTAGTGTAGCAACCACCAAAGGTGGTGGTAGTGGTGGATTGGCTGCAGTGACACTGATGTCACCCCCAGGGGTTGAGACAAGAGGCTGATTAGCTCCCAGAGAGAAAGACTTGAGTCTTTAGCTCAGTGGGCTAATCTTCCTGTGTGGTGTGCTGGTGACCTGGCTTTGAAACCCCCCTCCTCCCTTTGTCCATTGCAATATTTACTGACCTGGTGACACCCTGAGCATCCTTGAGGCTCAATGTAGAGGTTTGAGTGCTTGCTTTAGGTTAAAGAGTGGTTAGAGATTAGATGTGTGTAGCACTAGTGAAAGAAAAAAATATATATATACACATTGAAAAGTAAAGTGAGAGCCACTGACATATATAATACATATACATATAATCAGTGGCTCTCACTTTACTTTTCAATGTACATCTATCCACACAAACACCACACATATTACAAAGAGAGACAGACAGACAGACAGACAGAGAGAGAGAGAAAGAGCGAGCGAGAGAGAGAGAGAGAGAGAGAGAGAGAGAGAGAGAATTGTGGCTAATCCTCTCTGTTCGTCAAATAAAGATCTAAAACTCAGTCTATCAGGCTATCACTAGCTTTATGAATTTAGAGTAACACTCATTAAGGAAGTTTAATTAGCTTTCATCTGGCTCTTGGATGCATACACTGAAAGCAAACAATCAAAGAAAAAATACATCAATGGCATTTTTAAGAGACTGCTGCTGCTGCAAAAAAAAAAATCATAGTCCAGTAGAAGATTTAGACCGTCCTTTTGAGAAATTTAATTATTTCTGTCTCCATCCTGTTAGTTTTGTTATATTATTGCTGTTATCAAGCAGTCTGCCTTTTTGAAGTACTTATTTTTCAGAAGCAAGGAGAGGCTAGCTGTGAGAGATTGTCTCTTCTCCAGGGAGCTGTTCCATCACTCTAGACTTAAGACCACAACACAGGGTGTGCCATCTGCAGAGCACAATCACGTTCTTTACTGGAAATAGAAAAAAAATTGTTTTGTGGATAGAGAAAAATGACACAGCTTCCAACATGGAAGTTGCAAAAATGATGTTTGCTCTTGATGTCGCCCATTTGACAGTAAATATTCTTTCTTTTGCAGCAATTTAAAATGTACAATTTTTGGTAAATTGAATACAGATATAAGGCTGATTATCTAGGAAATTGATTGATTTCTAAAGGGAATTAGGTTCTCTAGCCAAGCCTGTATGGATGCATATGAGGAATTTGATCTCTGCATTTAACCAATCCCCCTGGGGGGGAGCAGTGAGCAGCCATACATGGTGCCTGGGGAGCTAGCACAGAGTGTCTTGGTCAGGGACACACCTGGCTGGGCTGGGATTTAAACCAGGACACTTTTGCATCCCAACTTGACACCCTGCTCACGGAGCCATCAGGCTGCTAAAGTTAGTTATATTTTGTGTCACGTTTTCAGTAAAGTCTTTAGAAGTCAGATGCTGTCTTAACTTAGAATTACAACTACACTGCTTTTAATTAAAAACAGTGTTTCTTATTACAAATTCTTTAATGCTTTAAATAATGATATAGTCAAATAATTATTTAAAATACAGCTCATTCAAGAATATACAACGGTAGTTTACAAGCCGTTAAATATAAATCACTTGTAAATAGCTATTGAGGTCAGAGTTGAAACACAACAATAATTTGCTATTGAATGCATTGTGAAACTGTCCATTAATTTTCATTAACTTGCTGCACAGTAATACTTAATTGAAAGCCTATTTACAACAGCACAGAGCACTAGACAGTTTTGCATTGACAACATACATGCACCATCACCATACACAAACATACACATTAACATACTAAGGGGCATTTTAACAGTTGCATGCATGGCAGTAAATCAGTATCCCAAAGAAGTGTTAAACAGACCCAGACAGGGAGATCCGGGACTGGATTTGGACCTGCAAACCTGCATTCCGTGGCACTCAGTTTACCCTAAATTCAGCTTGCATATGCCATACAAGCAGTGCAGCCATACCAAGAGGCTGAGTCACAATTAATAAAGTTTGAAGCACTTTGCAGGTGTCAAGAGTATTCAGTCAAGGAAGACAGACGCACTGTCTTCAGTAATCATCTGAGAATTAGTTCCACCTGTGAGTTCCTCCTGTCAGAATGGACAAAAAAAAAGAGCAGAAGCAGTATTACACAGAATCTGAAAAGGATGAAAAGGAAATTCAATTCACAGCTTACAACCTTTAGCTCTCTCTGAGCAAATTCCTCCTTCAGAAAGGTTTCAAAAGGATGGTCATGCACTTATTTGTGTTTCTGCTCAGATAACAGATGCACAGTGCAATGTAATTTGATTTTTTCGCCCTCCTTTGATCTGCAGAAGATTCCGTTCTTCTGCTGCAGAGAAATGCTGCTCTGAAACTGTGATCTGATGCCACTTTTTTTTCCTTCTGAGTGCAGAAAATAAGAGATGTAATTCTCAGCAAAGGGGGCTGGGACTGAAGGGTTGTGTTATATGTAATTCAGGCAGATGCTAAAAGAAAGGCAGAGGAGGGCTGTCATTTCAATTTCTCCCTGTGAATTGGCTGAATCAGTGGGGAACTCTGTGGACCAACTGCTTTGTTTCCCCACACTCCACTACCTGCAAATTGTTCAGAACCATTGGTGGTTACCTCCTGGCCTTAATCTGGAGCATGTCAGAGCTCGACTGACCAAGGAAGCTGCCATAATGTGCAACCACTGTTCGGAGTGTCAAAGTGATACTGAAAAACGGGCTCTCACTTTACAGAACACGCTCTAAGAGTTTGGAAGATTTAAGTTAGCAAACTTGTGGAAAAGGAAGTGGTGGCTTCTAGACTGGGCATAAATTGTATTAAAAATCAAGGTGATAATTAACAGAGCTACAGAAACAGTAAGTATTTCTTTACAAGTTACAATTTGTTCAGAATGAAAAAGACCACAATTCTGCCAAGTGAAATGGAAGAGGCAAGTCCAATTTGTGCTGCATAGAAAATGTCCTCAAAGATTTCAACTCAGGACCCATGACTGACGGTCCATGGGCTCAAAGCTCTGTCTTACAGAAAAACACAGAAAAATACAAATGGGATTTGTGGGTGTTAGGGGGTAGCGACAGGGAAAAAAAATTGTACTGAAGAAACATCATTCTGCATTTGAATGGAGCGACATGATTCTTTTAAATGTATGATTTAATTTGTGTGGCAGCTGTGTTAACTATATACGTGATTGGAATTGAGCTGTGTGAGTTATCAGCAGAGATAGCACAACCTGGCAAGGCGTGTTAATGAAATAACATTAGCAAGGAACCAGAAACCTCACCAAAGGCATGTTAAACTCCTCATAGCTGACTGAATTGTTGAAGCAACCTTCATGTCAAAGAGCTAAAGGAAAAATATCAAGTAAATGCAGTATAAGAAAGGCTTCAAACAAGAGATGTATGATATGTTTGTGGTATTAGTTACTTCAATCATTTTGTTCCTCATTCACAATAGACCTACAAAAGGCTACTTCCACAAGTATTTCAAAAGCAGTATATGTTTTGTATAAATTTAATTGGATTTGTTTAACCCTATCTTCCTCTAATAATATTACTGGTTTCACATTTTTAAGACCTTTAAAAAATTAAAATATTTTCTTTCTTGTAAAACTAAAATTTCTAGTTCAAACCATCTACAACAACAAAAGACATTTAAACGATGGAAAAGATTATGGTCAAATAAAAAGAAAGAAATAGTTTTATGCTCTTTATCTGTTTCAATTTATACTTTTACTTAAATTCATAAACAAACCTCTAAATTCATTTTACCCATCAGTGAGGAAACAGATTTGCATTCTTGGTAACACAAAAAAAGGTTGAAATCTTTGTAGAGAATAATACAAAAATAATAACTTTGCATCGATATGAAGTTGCCTGAAGGTATCAGACATCACATTTTCTCTTATCTTCTTTCAGAATTTGAGTCAAATTTAACTCAATTGCATTATACATGTAGATAAAACTCCATTCAGAAAAATTATTCTTCAAAAGTGAAGGCTATTTATAAAAGGGTGGTAATAAAATGAGAAACCACAATAATGCCCACTTTTCTGACATCATGCATGTTTGAAATTGCATGCAAATTAAAATTCTTGCAGTTATGTTCCATGCAATTACCACATTTTTTACGTGTATGTTTGTGCGTGTTTGTGTGTGTGTGTGTGTGTGTGTGTTTGTGTGTGTGTGTGGGCACTTTCTGTACTTTTTGAAATACTTGACCAAAAAGCCGTTTTTGTGATTATACACCTATTTCAACACTAAAAGTTTATGACAGTAATTTTTGAGGCACTAAAAAAATCTCATGGGACAACTTTCCACCAGATCCCCCATTCACCCTGTAAAGGCTTACCCCCCCAATCTATAATTTCAGTTGAGTTCAGTTGAGTTGAGTTCAGTTCAGTTCAGTTCAATTCAATTCAATTTATTTTTATGTACCGCTTTTCAAAACAAGTTACCTGAAGGAACAGGAGCAGAAACAAAGCACAGTAATTAAAAGGAATTTTAATGGATGGAATAATTAAAGTTTAAGCCAAGTGACAATTGAAGAGAGGAGCCAAAAACACATTGTGGAAAAAGAAAACTTCTAGAGGTCCAAGGTCAAGTGGCTTTCCAACCTTGGCAGTAAATCTGTAGTGATGTCCCCTGGTCATGTGTAAATAATCAGCCAAGCAGTATGGTTTACTCTGAACTAAATAGAAACACAGAAATTTATAGAAATGTGTAAACTGAGAGCATTGTAACAATGGCAATGAAACCTTTACAATGGTTTGATTTTTGTGTTACTTTTATTAAGCTCCTTGATTTCCCTGTGGTATTTAAGTCTGTGTCTTGTTTCATGGAATCCTGAATTGCTTAATTTAAACAAACAAGTGTTTTACACAACTAGATATTGATTTGCTTGTACACTGAAGCTAAAGTTCCAACAGTAAACAGTTATTCATGGCAGTACATGCGTGTATGAGAACAAACAACAAGTTTTTCTAAAAGGAGCTTTTTTAAAAGATGTTTTTAAAGTCACAACTTGAATGTCAGTCATTGTCTTAACTGCTTAATCCTGGTGAGGGTCACAGGGAAGCCTGTAGCCCATCCCAGAGCACATAGGGTGCAGGGCAGGGCACCAACCCACCACAGGGCACACACACACACACACAC
>JABJVR010006406.1:0-12497 GCA_025773905.1 Chitala chitala
TTTAGTGTCGCTCTTACGCCAAGGTGTTTTATTTGTTTTTTCGTTGTTTAAAAGTTGCTGGCTGAACTTGCATTGTTCACCTTTAAAAAAAAAAAAAAAAAAAAAAAGCCACAAAACACCATCAAACAAGTAAAGGCTACTCTTAACTCCCCATCTTTGCACATCCTCTGCTTTAGTGATTGGCCTAGTTATTGAGAAAGAAAGGTAAACATACTGACAAACTGCGTAATATTAGAAATTTTCAGTATAATAATCTTACCGAAAGTATTTTTTCTTTCCAAATTAAAGTCTCTGCAGAAAAAAAAAAAATCCAAGAGTCAAACACAATGTAATAACTTTTGTCGTATTGTTATTGCTGATCATACAAGTGAATTTATTATTAAAATAAGCAAGTAAGTAAATAAATAAATCTGTTGACTTACTGGACGCATTGGTTCAAAAAACGTATTTCGTGTATCTTTGGGCAACACTAGTCTACAACCAAAATGCTTCTGAAACAAATATGGTCAATCTTGGCTTTTTTTGGGTCGCTGAAAATTATGCTTAAAATTGTCAGTTTGTTCAGTTTTTAAGATATGCTACTGGGGTAATATTCACGAGCCCAGAAGTCATGGGTGATGCAATCATAACTTAGCTTCAATCACCCTGGTTATAAAGAAATTAGATCTTCTATAGCCATAGATCATCTAAAAAGAATATGATATTGAAACAAAAGCAAATACATGAAACCCTTTGGTTTACAATTTCTTATAATGACTATATTATTTACAGTATACTGTATAGCCTATAGCCCTAAAATGAAAAACGCAAATACCCTGAAAACAGTACAAAATATTTTTGTCATTTTTGAATTCAGCACGTCAAAATATTTAGAAATTACAATTTTTCAAGTGGAACCAAACAACTTCTGAAAAATGGTCCAATGTAATCAAACACTGTTTTGCATGTCTGAGAACCAAAATATATGAATGTATATAGTGTAACAGAGACACCTGCTGGTAGAATAGCCGTACTGCATCTTTCAGTTGAAACGCTGAATAAATTAAGTTGCTTGAACTGTTTCCATTCGCAACTTTCAGTATCCTTCAGTATAGGAATATCATCACAGCCGTTACAGCAATGTTAAATACTATGGTCAATGATTTTGTAGCCTTGTTTGGGTTCTTGAACACTTGAAGTTATTCCCTAGTAACTAATGTAATTTTATGCTACTTGTGCCTATTATACATCAATATAATTAAAATTAAATTTACATAAATTTAAGCAGAGGGAAGCAGCTGGTCCAGGGCACAGCAGGACAGCAGATGTGACACACTGCAGGGACTCTGGCTCATTTATGGACATGCCCACTGATGACTCCCTGCATTCGTCAGTACCACGGGACGCTGCCACAACAAGCCACTCCTCAATCTCAGGTAGAAGCACACCTGAGCATAGATTTCAGGCTCAGCTACCAGCAACCCTGCCGGTTTTTAAACCCAAAACTCTGCAGCCAATTGCCAGCCTGTCTGCTGTGCTCATTGTGTGGGGATGGTGGTTCTGCAGTGCCCTGAGGCCACCGGTATGTAATCACACCTGATAACCAGCTGTCGTCTCTTGGCTGAGAGGACGTGAGCTGGTCGCGTTGTCTGTGCCAGCACCTGAACTCAGTGATTACATCAGCATGGAGCAGGCGTGTGGATGGGAAGTCAGAAGGTACGCGTTAGACTTACACTGGGTCTTCACGCCCCAATCGTCCAGATCCTCCATGTCCAGTTCTAGTACAGACGGAACATCCTCCTCGAACACGGGTCTGCACCCATGAGGGGGGTAAACACATCCTCTTCAGATTTCACATTAATCCTTCCAATGTAAAAGTTCTCCAAGGTCTTTTATACTACCCTTTCTCTTCCATCACAAACAGCACAGCGGTGGGACAAATTCACGTCCCTGTACACCAGCAGACGTGATGCTGTGACCCACTGGGCCACGTGCAGGCTTCCTGAGAAGCCGTGCCAACACACAGCTGGTTTCAATATGCCTACTTCCTGTCTTCCACACTTGGTCATATCACATAATGCACTCAATGTCTGTTCATCCACATTATGAGCTGAGCATGAATTGGGACATAAACAGCACTAACAGGAACAAGCTGGTTTTACAATGGTAAAGCGTTCCATTATAATTATGCACCTCTTCAACTGAAAGAGTCAAAACAGGATATCCAGGTGGATGTCTCAATAATGGCACCGCCCTGACCTACAATAGTTTCTTTTTTCTGAAAAGGAATCTATGCAAAAGAGTAATTTACATATTTGAACTTTTCCCCGAGACAACTGTCAATAGGTACATTGTGGTTGTACTGTGTAACCTGCAAAAATATACTGCCCATTATTTGCACATATTAAATTGTGTACAGGAAGTGCAACCTCAGAGAAACAAACATCCAAGAAGAGACTTACGCCGGTATGTTTTCTGCGTTGCGTTCGGCTAAAAAGGGATCGTCCGTTGCGACTTCTACAAAACACAACAAAAACAAAATCATGCCGGAAAATCAAGAATCGAGGATGAGTTATTGACATCAAAGCAAACATGCAAAATGGAAAGTTTTAACGACTTGAAGGATGGACAATCTGTCGGTTTCCCTGACAGAACTGAATCCAGAAGATTCACTTGCAGAATGCAAGTGAAACATTCTCCTCCTCCACCATGAGGATGAAGACTGTGAAAGGCTCACTGGACATGTGTTTCTTCTTCAACCTCTTCATTATCAGCCCAACCACGACGGCCACTACTAGCAGTATAACCCCCACGGCAGCTAGAATGGGCCAGATTGCATCCATATGTTCTGGCTCAGGGGGCGCTGTTGTACCTACGTCTGGTCTAGGTACCGGCAACACACCTTAAACAGAAACAAGTAAGGGTTTAATTATTATTAATGTAACGGACGCACAGGATGCTATAGTGAATTTTCTGGCGCAATGTGAATAGCGTCTTTATGTAAGGTGTGATGAGATATCAGGTGGGTACTTTGCCCTGAAGCCAACCAAATTTGAATTCTGAAAGGAAAGTATAACTATTTCCATTTCCCACTTAGACAACATTTACCTAAGGATGGAATCATTTCAGTAGTTAAGCTGTCAGTAGATGCATCTCCAGAAAGAACCGAGCTACCTGAAAGCACACAGAGGGGACAACAACTGCAATGAGACACTTGACAAGAACAACAACAACAAGAAAAACCAAGAGGTACCAGGTGAACATGCTCAATAGGAACAGTGTGACATGTATGGGAAGTGTATTACTTGTACCTGAATAATCTCCAGAACCAACATCAAGATCTGCGTCAGTGTGTGCTGGAATGAGGCAGACAAAAAGTTACTGTTGTTTCCAACAAACACATGTTGCACAGATACAACACAGAGAGAGCGCCTGTTTCCAAGGTGAAAAAAATACACCAAAAGTAAAGCGGCCATTTTCTTTTCCTGAGCAGCAGAAAACAGATGGAGACATTTATATGACAAACTCAACCAAAACAAAAAAAAGTTAATAAATAAAGCCGTGCCATTTGTACATCTGCTGTAATAATCTAATAAACTAAAAATTTACTTTTTAGATTAGGTCATGTCCAGTGAACCGAATGATGCATAAAAAGAAACAGATGAATAGTGGTACCAGCAGTAATAGAGTCTGAGACGGGGCAATCAAATTCTGCCGGTGTCCTCTTAATGTCCCCCAAAGAGCATGTCAGGGCAGAACACTGGGGTAAGAGGTGACATCTAACCCCATGCTGAGAGTGAAGAAGTGTCAGTAAGGATTCTCACTCCTGCCCTGCTCTGAATCTCTCAGTCTTTGGAAGAGCTGTTTTCCAGCCAGTCAAGTATTCCAGAGTTGAAATGAAAAGCAGCAGACCACCACTCTAAGCGCTGAGTGTCATTGGCTAAAATGAAGAAGCTACAAATAAGTCAAGTTGCCAGATTTCTTGGTACTTTTCGCTATCCACATTTTTGGTCTGTCTTCAAAAGGTCTTAGGAACACGGCATTATTCCTAGATTAAAAAAAAAAAAAAAAAAAAAAAGTCGCTACCAGCACAAACGTGAGCCTTGCTGAGCTCTTGGTTTGTCTCATATTTCTGTGATTATTCTCATAACAAATCATTTTTGACTGATCCCTCAAAAGCCTTAGTTTGAGGGAAAAATAACTTCCTCTATGGGCTTCTTGAGAAATTTCATCTAATGTCCATGTATTGCAAGACATCCTAAAATTTGATTCCTATGAAATATTTTCCAGAACCTGTTGACCATGTGTTTCATGATTAACTCCAATTTATATCGTATGACGTTTTTCAGTTGTATACACTGTATTCACAACTCACTGATAAGTACTGCCACCTGTGCATTTGTATGATAATTAGTTATTAATGGAATTATGAATGCAGTTTATTTCGTAGACATTAGCCCATCTTTAAAGTTTATGAGTTTCAAAAAAAGACAAACTCACAGTCTACTTAGTTTCATGTATGTCTAAGTTTCTGTGGGGTTCAGCATCTAAACTGAACATAAAAATTTAATCCACAGTATTTGATTCTTCCTCACCCTCCCTATCCCCTTATTCACACCTGCTCTATTTTAAACCTGGCTTTCTACAACCATTCCTCGATGTAGCTACAGAAAAGCTGCTGTTTTGTCCTGCCACAGATTTCGGCTGGACAATGGCAGTTTGTGACAGTTTATGGAGAAAGTAAGCACCATTCAGTCACGACACCGTGACCAAACTCAAGTTCCGCTCCACCTGCCTGGCTATCTTTCAGCTACCCAGCAAACACAAAACGTTCAAATAACGTTAGCTAGACGTTCCTAACGCTCCCTAAACGTTTAGCTAACGTTATCTGAACGTTTTGTGTTTGCTGGGTACAGACCTCCAAGTCTGGGATGAGCTTTTCTTTCGCTAAGACACCTTGGAGCTCTTCGATGCAGGTCTGTGAAACACAACGGCACAGCAGAGCAGACCTTCACAAATCGAACCCAAATAACCCTTAGTCCATACACCGCTGAAACGTATTTACTCTTTACATGCCCAGATCACACATCTCCTTCTAAAGTGGAAAACCACCCAGGCACATACCTATGGCCATTTTTGGTCAGGGCCGGCTGTCAAAAGCACCAGGAGCAGAATGGTAACAAATTCCCTTAACCGCTGCAGCCCTAAAAAGTCATCTCAGTGCGTCTCTCTCGTTTTAACATTTGCTGTCACGGTTCTCCACATATCCTGCTTCCTGGTTGGGGCTCAGTCTGGCAGAAGCTGTTTAAGCGGGACAGTCAGAGATTGTTCACACGGTTGCGCAACAACGGCAGAGCTTGTAGCCACAAGCCCGGCTGCTGCGCTTCTTACCTGCACAGGTTTCCCCAGGTAGACCATGTGAACAATGTGAAAACAGTAACCTGATACAGGGCAGTACGGGAAAACTGCTTCTTAAAAGGAAGAACAGCTGGGAAACCCTAACCCTAACCCAAATATGAAATTGTGCATCTTTGTACATCTCCGAAGATGCATTTCTCATGTTGTCTGGTGTATCTGAGGGGTATTTCCATTCAACTGCAAACCAACATCACTGGTGCATCTGAGTAGGTGTGGGGGATTTTGTGATTTGCACCTTAAAGACACACCCTGCCTTGCGCAGTTCTTTGACAGTCCTTGAATCTGCTTAGAGCACAAGTCCTCACATCCGTCTGACTCCCAAACACAACAGGGCTGGAGAGTCCCTTTCCTGACATTCAACACATCTGGGCAAGTCTGATGCGTCAGGGTTGCTGTGAGACTATTTAGTCATGCAATTAAAAGCAAGGTCGTCATGACTAAGGTAGCACTGGCTCGACAATTACTCACTGTGATTAATTATCTGGGAGCCTTTTTCAAAGGCATGGTTACTGATGTCTCTTTTTTTAGGGTGTTGAGACATTTGTTACTGACTACATAAGACATCTGGATTAAATTAATACCAATGTTTTTTTTATTTGTTGTGGTCTCACACGTAAAGTTCAAAAGTTATATAAAAAAGTATAATGCTTTTAAGTGTAATGATTTTCACAAGAGACTGCATGAATTGGAGAACTGATCTATACCTGATGTGGTTGAAAAAATATATATAGACAACTGCAAACAGGCAGCAATGCAGATCTTTTTTCCAGATAATAATTTTAGAGAAGTGCCAGTTCCTCATCGTTTCAAGATGAAACTCATATCCCAGCTGCTGGGGAAACTGTTTAACAGAAGGCTGAAGTGTAACAGACGAGCCAAAGAGCAGAGTGCAGGGTAGGAACACAGGAATTTTAAGTGACCATAAGGGGGCAGTATTTACCAAAACTGTCTCGTTTACTGTACAAAACCATACTGTATTTATACAAATTCAACATACTTAGTCTTTTAGATTAGAAATACTGTATTTACCATCTTTAGTTTACAACAGTACTGATATGTGCTAAATTGTCATTGTGTTTATCAGATATGTTTTTTGTAGCTAAAAACATGAATGTGTTATATTTGGCAACACACCGGTAAACAGCCGTTTGTGAATTGAAATGCGACAGCCAGCCCCAGCCATAGGAATGCCAGGTCTCTGCTTTGTGGAATGAAACACTAGGTGTGTAAGCAGTTATGTGTGCTATGCTATGTGTCTCGCCCCCACAGTGTGTTCCTGTACTGCCCCAGGGTATATGCATAGACCCATTGTTCTCCTACTTTTCCTGGTGGTGGTGGGGTGTGCCTGTGTGAGACAGAGAGAGAGCCACATTAGTGTGCAGCAGCCTATTTATAAAAGACTGATAATTGGCCATCCTTACATCATCGTGGAGAAACACTTTTGGTGTCAGAAGTGTGATTAAATTCTACCTGCTAAAATAAGATGGAGTTGAAGTGGGGGTTGTGGGGGGTAGTATACTAATCACTTAGTGTGGTAGTGGGTCATCTGCACTAACAAATCTTACCGGGGGGGGAGGGCAAGAAAATGTCATTATTTCCTCAAGTGAGGGATTCAGGCCTTTAGCTCAGCAGGCTTATTCTCGTGTGCCAATAACCAGGTTTAGAAATCCGTTCCTTGAGCCCATTACATCGGTGTCAAAACAGGATGCCACAATGCTGTAAACTGAACCTACACATTCTCGCTTTACTGAATACATTAAAAAAAATTTCATGTCTAACCAATGCTCATGATAAGTGGATCAATCTGACTACAAAATAAAACATAATTCATAACATGTAAAATACTAATGCAATAAAAGATGAAGTGCATTTAAGATCACAACCAGAAGATCTAAGTGATTTATTGATTGAAAACATAAAGAAAGAGGTGTTCTGTAATGTATGCTGGTATAATATAAAATTATATATGAGTTTGTGGTAATCCTCAGTCTCTTTATCTGTAATTAGGTTGTTAGGCCTGGTGATAAGAACTTCTGTTTTCTTCTGTTTTTTTTTTGTCTAATTTCCTTATTTTTGTTCAGTTTAAATAGGCCAGATCTCCAACCTGGTCCTTTAGTACTGTTTACAGTACGTGACCGTACGGGACTGTGTGTCTAACATGGTGGTCTGCAGTACAGGGGCTCCCACAGGGAGCCATGCTGGCACCCTTCCTCTTCACCCTGTACACTGCTGACTTCATGTACAGTTCCCCAAATTGTCATCTGCAATACTTCTTTGATGACTGTGCAATAGTCAGCCTCATAACAGATGAGGACAACACAGAGAACTGACGAAGGACTTTGTGGTCTGGTGTCTGCATAACTGCCTCCAGGTCAGCATGGGGAAGATTAAAGAGCTGGCAGTGGATTTCCACAGACACAGACACCCCCCTCCAGTACCAGTGAACATCCAGGGAATGGACATTGAAAGAGTGGACTCTCATAAGTACCTGGGTGTTCACCTCAACAATCAACTGGACTGGTCAGACAACAGCAGAGCATTCTACCGGAAGGGTCAGAGCAGACTCTACCTGCTTAGAGGTTGTTTGGAGTACAGGAGGCATTCCTGAGGACCACTTTTTGATACGGTGGTGACATCAGCCATCTTTTATGGCAGTGGTTCTTAACCTGGGGTGCCAGGACCCCCAAGGGGTGCGAGAGTCGGTTCTTGGGGGTGCGAGGAGACAATGGTAACTGACTATTTTACATGAAAATTTAAGGTGTTTTTCTTCTGTTTTACATGCTGGGAGTGCAGGGTGGAACTTCAAAATCTCAGGGGGTACCGGGATAAAAAAAAGGTTAAGAACCACTGTTTAAAGGAGTGGGCAGCAGCATCTCGACTGCGGACAGGAAGAGACTGGACAATCTCATTACGAGGGCCAGCTCTGTCCAGGAGTGTTCCCTAGACCTAGTGCAGATGGTGGGTGACAGGAGGATGTTAGCCAAGCTAGCATCCCTGCTGGAGAACGACTCCCTCCCTACGCAAGAGTCAGTGACAGCACTGGGCAGCTCCTTCACTTACAGACTGCTTCAGGAACACTATAGCAGGTCCTTTCTACCTGCTGCTGTCAGACTGTACTAGCAGTACTGCTCCCAGAAAACATACAGAATGTGAACTGCAAATATCCCAAACCAATGTGCAATATATTACATGTGCAATTTATGCAAGTATTATAGTAGGAGTGTATTGCTTTACTGTACATTTTGTTTATATTTATACTGTTCCTACACTGTTATTTTTCTACTGTTTCCCCGTTGTGGGACTAATTAAGGATTATTTTACCTTATCTTACATTAAGGTTTTCTAATCACCTATTATTCTGTGTTAATGTATCTGGACAAAATTTCTTAATTATATAATCTACACTGCACGAACAAATAAATGATTGATCACTGACGATCTGATTTTGGAAATGGCAGAAGTATCTCTTCTGTAAAAAAACCGCTGCGTGGTTGATACTGTAATAGAAATAAAATAATTAATATATAACCACAAGGTGGCGATATAAATACAACATTTTTTAAATTCAATTTGCTAGGCGAGATAGAGCGTGTTATTGCCATTCTACTGTATGTTCGTATTTTGCTGATTTTTTTTTTTTTTTACTTTATTTTATTTTTGTCTGATAGACAAAGCATGTTTTAAAAAACTTTCCTTAAATATGACTGTTGTTTTCCTAATATTTAAGAAATTATTAATTTTGTGTAAACTACTCAATACAGTCAATTCAACAAATTAAGGATGTTCACTTCTGATCATATTCAAAACTCTTAATTGAAAAACGTGAATCACCCTAAATTTACTAGTATTAAATATGCACGGGCTTTCGGATTTAAATTTGTGACGGCTATATTACATATAACTGGCACCTTGCGTTACCTGTTGCACCGGGTACTAATGTGAATGTGGTTAATATTGTTACGTTTCTACTGTTACTAATTGCACTACTGTAATATTGCTGTATTTTGGCAATTATGGGCCTGTCACCGTGGACATCGGCCAAATGATTGAAATGTTAATGTTAATGTAACAGCTTCACAAACAACCGCACCACCTGTTAGTCAAATCATACTTTCGCGTCTCTGAGCAACTAATACAGGTTTTGTAATCTTACTGCTAACAAACACACAGAGTCGTACCTTTATGATACAGCATTGTTGACGTTATCCACGCCCTGAAAGCAAAGACTAATTTGTATGAAGTAAGAACTTGAGCACGAGCGCCGCCTGCGGGTTCCACTGCGCGAGCGTCACTTTCTCTTGTCACGTGGAGGGCATTAAGCTAACTCTCGCGCCGACGTCTTTCTACATGCAATAAATATGTTTTAAAACGACAGATCTTGATCTGTTTTGACAGCCCGCTTGCAAACCTTGCGTGTTGCTAACGGAGAACTCAACGGGCGCTCATAACGACTTGCATAAGATTATTTTAAATGATCGTAAGCAGACGCAGAATGCTCGCAAGCTACTGCAATAAACAGATGATGAAAATGTAACTGTAAAATCTATAAAACGTGTGTTAGTAAAACTAACTGGCCAACGCTTTGTTTGTTTACAACACTGGCATGTTCCTAAAGGAAAAGACAATGCATAGATGATGTCATAGGCTACAGTGTGATTCATGCATTTATTTACCAAAGGTGACGTAAGCCGCTCTCTATACAAGCCAGAACAACGAATCTTTATCATATCAAACCGGTAGTGCTTCACCCTGGGCTGTGACATTTTATGTGGTGTGTTTAACGTAATGCTATATCTTACTTAAGCCCAGTCCATCACAAAGCCCCATGCAGCTTTCAGTTTGGGAAAGAAAACATGGGTAACATATGACAAGGCACACTGTCTCTGAAAGAGCACAGCTGTCTTCATGTATTGGTTCACATTGTGAGGCTTTGCTAAAACAGCCCTTCACAGCAGGAGCTGGGGCCAAGTCTGAAGGTGTTGAGAATTTTGGATTACCCCCTCAAACGCACAGTACCCTGCTGATTGCGCTTAATTTTAACTGAGTCATGCTTCTGGATAGAGTTTTACCGTGCCATGGAGACACTGACATCCAGAGCACCAACAGAGGACACAGGTGGAATTATTGGGGTAAACGTCACCTTTGATAAGAGCTGTGAGTCGTAACATATATCCAACCAAAGTGGCCTGTGACAGCCTAATGTCCGAGGCAGAGAATTGAAAGGTGTTATCTGCAACGGCCGCAGTGGGAATAAAACACCAGCTGAAATAATACAGAGAGTGATTAATGTTCTATTTAATGAGTGCGAAAGCTGTCAAGGCTTTGCTTATCTTGAAGTCCAGGCTTACATTTCCATCTTATGCGAGATGGATACCAGGTTCCATGCCACACCTTCCGGTGACACTTATGTAACAGCTTTACAAGCCATCAGTGGGGATTTAATCATACCTTAATTGCCTTTTGAATGCAGCTATATGTAAAATTCGATATTTAAACATGCATTTGTTTTAGTATTTATCTGGCTGTATCTTTGCCCTACATGTTGGTCATGCTATCGTGCTCCAACTGCAACCTAGCATGAGTCTTGACCATCATGTGACCGCTGAAAATCAGTTCTAAGCGCTTTAAAACTTTTGAGCTTGAAGCGTGGTTTATGTTGGCACGTAAGCATGTACACTTTGGTTACATTTGACTGCTTTGCTGAAATCTCAGATGTGAGTCATAATGCTGGTGTTTTCATAGAATAATTAATTCAGGTCAAGAACTTTAGTCAGGATTGGTAAAGCTTTCTGAAAACCTGGCACAATGACCTTCAGATTATATTAATGGCCTTAATACTGTGTTATGCACGTCAGCCCCGTTGTACAGCTTGTCCATAAAAGTAAATATTTACCCAAACCCACAGGAAAAGATCACAATATGAATTTAGGGAGTCCGGCAGGATGAGCCTGTGATGTAGATCAAACTGCAGTTAGCATGTAGCACAGTTAGCCTTTCAGTGAATGTGGCCTGAAAAGTAGAGATGAATCTGGTATTAATCCGTTCTGTTCTTTAGTGCTTAGTGGTTTTTGGGAACATATGGCTTTGCAGCCCCTTTAGATTAGTCACTTTCCACTGTTCTTTGTCTGTTTCTAAATTTGTGACTTTAGCATTTGCCAACACCTCCCCTTCCTCTCCATCATCTTCCAGAAGCTAGTGAGGATGAAGTGGATCAGCAGCAGGCACAGGCGAGGTGAGAACTTCAGCTGTGAAATCCCGTGCTGGTGCAGCAACACGTCTGTCGCGCGCTCCCCGGGAGAATCTTCTAGAAGCAGAGCAGCTGATCCTAAAGCACAAGCCACTTATGGTAGGTCTCCTCATGCAGACGTGATGGAGGTGATGCAGAGGCCAGGAACATCAGCTCAGACTAGAACATGGACCAGCGTCTGCCATTGTAATCGTGAGCATCTGTAGGACTCCTGGACTTTGGGCTCACCCTTGAAACCCTTGAAATTGGGGCTAACACTGTGAGCGAGAGATCTTGACAGTTACCTTGGAAACCCAGTTACAGGCCTGTGTCATCTCTGTCGATCTCAGGTGAAGTAATGCTATTAGGTACATTCTGCCCCTGGATCCATAATATTGTTTCTCCCCTGGACGACACCTATGTGGCCTGCTTTCTCCTCAATGTACATTCAAGTGAAGATGATACCAGAACATCGGATGTGCTTCATCCCACTTAGACAAAACTGCAGAAGATTGTTTAGAGGACACATGAGATACACAATAAACTGCTTAGTCCTCCCCTCCGCCTTCAGATGAGCAGACGGTGTCAGGTCATGTGAATTAATATAGACTCATCTCAATGTGCTGAGTGAATCCCAGGTGCTTGTCTTAATTGGTTCATTTCTTTAAACTTAGGTTGCATATTTTCTGTTGGTGAGCTGCAGTTCTCAAAGCTGTCACAGTGCAGGCAGCAAAATTGAACTAGATAATGTGAAGCTGCTCTAATTTCTTAGACAAAGAGCATTCATCATATGAGTACGAGTAACTCAGCTGTTCTGCCATGCTATATATATATATATATATATATATATATATATGTGTGTGTGTGTGTGTGT
>JABJVR010006407.1:1391-12496 GCA_025773905.1 Chitala chitala
GAAGAGCTGGGCCTGCACTGGTGTTGGCTGCTCAACATCAGCAAATAATCATCCCAGTTTGGTAAGGGATGAACTTTTAAATAATATTTAATTTCTATTGATTTGATGTCTACCCATTGTATAGCCTCTAGCAAAAGTTGCTAATATGAAGGTGATTCCATCATTTTTTCCTCAACATTGAATGATTCAATTATATTTTCCTTTGCTTGATATGAAAAAAAAAAATTCCAATACTCAAAGAATTGCATTTGATTTGTTTGAGGTCTGTTCCACAAAGTCACAACGTTCAGCTGTTTAACCATATTTGTTTTGTGTCATATCTGTGATTTGTTTATTTGCTACAAAGTACAAAGGCTGGATGAACATCCTCCAAGTGTTAAGGTCCCATAATTTTTGTTAGGGTCTGTATGAACACAGCTGTGTTCTTCTCTGTTATGTTAGTTTTATAAACACAAACTTAATGAGCTGATAGCACTTGCCATAATGTCACACGTCATACCATGAAAGGACACCTTTTGTGTTGCTGTCACAAAGGGTTTGTGTTCTTCCAGACAGGGTTTGAGGCCCCACAGAAGACACTGACCTAACGGCTGTACTGTCAGGTTTCCCAGCTCCATTGTCCGCTGGGCAATCCGTTCCCAACTTCCATCTGGGTCCAGGATCCACTGGGCTGCCTCACAGAAATAGGATCCAGAATCCCCTGGGGTCACTGAAGCCAACTTCATGATGTACTGATCCCGGTCTCCTCCAGCCTTCCCTCTCCTCTTCTCCAATGAGATCTCACCATCGTGGTAGCGCCTCTCATAATCCCCACCCTTCCCAGCAGCCACACCCAGATCTCGCCCTATGGAGATGATCTCTCTCAGGTTGTGTCCTTGCCCGCTGGACATCACACCAGAGCTGATCCTGCCCCCACCCCGCACACCAAAGGTGATGGACAGATGAGTGTGCTGTTCAGACTGAAGGCCAGCTTCACAGGACATCTTAAGCTCCGCCCCTTCTGACAGTGGTTGGCTGGACAGTGAGTGGTAATGGCTTATCTGGAGTGTGTCAGCAATCACTGCAGGCAGAGTGGTGGACCATAAACAGAGAGAAATGGAGAAATTATGAGAGAACACATCTGAAAAGCAGAGTTGACACACACAGGCAGTACAGTAATGAGTATTAGAATGGTGTAATCATTGTTGTGATGAAACATACCGAAAATCTTTATTACAGGGTGGACAAAATCAATGGAGTGGCTATTCCCACAAAAGAAACCCTTAAAGAGCAGCTGGATCTGCTCGACCTGTAAAAAAAAAAAAATTAAGGGTAGTCTTTACCTTTCACAGTGACAGACGCACTGTAGTTGCCAAGGTAACGGGAGTCAGTGCTGGGCGTGTAGCACTCGTAGCGGCCCTGGTCCTCAGGCCGCAGTCTCTGCACCACAAGCCTCGCCCGGTCCCCTGAATCCCTCTCCACGCGCACCTCCCCCGAGCGCACCCGCTGATGGTACGGTGCGTATGAGAAGCCTCGGTCGCGTGTGGAGATGATGCCAATATGCTGCCCACCCGAGTCATCGCGGTAGAGGTACCACTCAAAGTCCTGCGTGCGTGAGCCCTCGTACCCGGACACAGAGCAGGGGAGGGATAGGGAAAACCCTGCCACACGATACAGGGGTCCGGGTGGGAGGGAGACCTCTCGGCCAATCACACACTGCAACACTGGGCAGGTGAGAAAGAGAGACAGACGGGCATGCAGCATGAGCAACAGCCGGACAGTGAGAAAGACAGAGACAGCAAGAAAAAGGAGAGACGGGCAGTATGAGCGAGAGACAGAGTCAGCATGACAGGGAGACAGACAGGAAGAGACAAACAGACAGTGAGAGAGAGAGAGAGAGAGAGACAGGCATGCAGCAAGAGAGAAAGAAAGACAGCAGGAGAGATAGACAGAAAGACATGCAGTAAGAGAGAAAGGGAGATAAGATGCCGAATGAAAGAGCAGAAGGAAAAACAGGCAGTGAAAGACAAAGAGACAGCAAAAAGGGACGGACAGTGAAAGTGTGAGAGATAGACAGCTGTGTGTCTCTCCTTTCTGTACAGTCAATCAATAAAGCTTGCTAAAAGCATCTCTTTGAAGGTTAGCAAAAGCATACACTGAACTTCAGCCATATAACAAAAATCATACAAGCTAAAATAATTTTTACTACATAAGCATTCAATGATTTTTATTTAAATTTAAAAAGTCAGTTTTTATTGTACATAAAAACCACAAGACCACATGACATTGATACAGTCGTTATTTAACTAAAGCATCTGACATAAATCAGTGTGGCACAACCACTAAAGGTGAGAAGAACCGTAAAAAGACAAACTATCCAAGTGAACATCAGTACCTCACTGCAGTTACCGAGCGTGAAATGGGAGGAATAACCTCACTTGGAACAATCATAAAAAATTTTTTCTCAAAAAAGAAAAACACTAAAATGTGTTTTCCTTCTGAAAGAATTTGGAAATATAAAGATTATTTGTAAAACCCTTTAAAATCTGAAATGCACTGTATCTTTCACCCTGTGTACTTCCATAATTTAAAAGTCTCAGGAAATTAAAAATTAGAGGTGTTAAGTATGACAACATACAGACACTTGCAAAAAAAAAAAAAAAAAAAAAAACACTATTCTAACAGATGGACTCTATGAAGCCCTGTTCTTTATACACTCTATGGAGCTCATTATCTCACAAACACAGGTGTGCATATTCGCACCCTTGGCATGTCACTGGGGACCATGTTAGTCCTTCTCCCTAAAAACGTAAACACGCAAACCTTCCACTGATATCTAGATTACATTCATTCATTTTCCAGAACCACTTGGCCAATTTAGAGCCATTTGTAAGGCTGAAACCTCTCCTATGAAACAAACCTGAGTAGCAAAGAACCAGACAAGCAAAACCGGGTGTCAGTGGCTGCTTTGTCCTCAAAAAAATCCAAATAATCTTGAACAAAAGGGCAAATTATAATGAAACTCGTTACAAATGTCTAATGTTGTTTAAACTGCCCCTAAGTTACATTTTAACTGGGACATTCTGTCAAACATTTATTGACCTATTGCACTGAAGGCAGCAATGGTCGAGTACAAGAACAGTATAACGGCCTGGGCGTGACGTCACCTGGGAGCTAATCGGACTCTTGTCTCACCCCTGGGCGGGACATCACCATCACTGCAGCCCACTTGCTGCCACATGCAGTGGTCGGTACAATAGCATCAAGTCCTGTTTCTCAAATTTTGGTGTGAAGAATCCATGCACGATTCGGATCATTCTTTCCTGCAATCTTCTGCAAGTCACACTGCCAAGAGCCCAGACGTATGAGTTACGTGTGCAAATGCCGCTGTTCACCGTGTTTGCGCAAGACAGCACAAAAATATCAGCAAAAAAAGGAAGTGTGAGAAATCCTGTACGGGGTTTATAAAGTGGGTTATTTTCATTTAGGTTTGACTTATTTGTCAAAGAGACGACAATTTAACTTACATAACTGAAGCGGTATACAAATAAAGAAAACGCGCGCGCGCGCGCACACACACAGATACGAGGAGACTAGAATAAGGTATTATCGGATAAAACAATACTAAAATCGATGCTGTACACAGGACTGATACAAGACTGGACGCGCCAGGCTGCGTTTAGGGCAGAGGCGAGCATGTATTCACACAGTTATGCGCGTCGCTTATTAAAAGAGAAAGTGGGCTGTTTCACCTCCAAAACCGAGTGCGTGTCTCAGGCAAGGAATACCCACCGCCATTACCGTGATAAGCATTATCGTCATGAAAGAAAGTCAGCTGCTGTCGAGGGCATGATAATCACACAAATATTCATATTACGATTTGCATTGCAAGGGAGCAGCGGGGTATTTACAAGTGCATTTAATAAGTACACGTAAAGGCAATTCTTTATACTATAGAATTAATTGTGCAGGCCTGCTTTTCCGATTAACCCCACATTGAAACTAGATTATAACGTTATTGTGAAGAGACTGTGCATTCTCAGCAGGAGAATCCTTTCATCAGACATGTTAATGTAAAATAGGGTAGGCGACACTTGGGAGGTACAACACACGGGTGACCATTACAGCTTTGAGTAAGTTGGGTGTAACAGATGGACATTCAACAGTGTCGCAAACCGACAGCGCATCATCGGGAGAAACTCACCCCAGTGCAAGAAGAGGAGGACCGGCGCTGCTGGTCGCGATGCCATCCTGGCGCAGATTGTAACGACGAGGTTTTTGTGCACAGCTGCTTAAGCCCGTAGCAGCTCCAGGTACTCGCTGTGCATCTTTATTTTTTAAGATCCTGCATGCGGCTAAATTACTGTAAATATCGGCAGGGATGACCTTTAATATTAAATTCGGAGTAGCGGTATATGTAGTTTGTACACGTGCGAGTTGGCGTTTCAACTACATATATATTTTTAGGTTTATGAGTATGTTTGCTGCTGCACGCATCGCGTTATATCGCAGATACACTTTACTAGTGACATTCCCATTTTAATGAAACTAGCGGATCCACTGTAATTTCCCTCCCATTTGGGCTCCCATCCGCCTTATTTGCTTATTCATCCATAGAGAGCACGTCCCAGCTGTGGGCGGGGCTTACACTAATCGGTTGTGCTTGTAATAAAACCGGGGGGGAAAAAAAAAAAATCACCGATCGACAATATGATTGGTCCAGAAATCTCCGGGACCTCGGTAGCCAATCAGAGCCGATTGTTTGCGGTGTTCATTGAATATCAAATCTCGCCAGACGGTGTCGTATTAAAGTCCAAATGTAGGCCAGCTCCACCTCCACAGGCTGTCAGGCACATCCGCTGCCTCTGTGATTGAGCATCACAATTTACATAGCGCCGAGAAACCTTCCGAGCACCGATGTTTCCAGTTAACAACAAATATTACTTTGATTATTTTCGTTATTATTTTCATCTATATTAATATTGGAAACGTTTTCATTATAAATGACCCCTGCACATTATGATTCTAGATACTACTTACCTAATGAAACCCCTTCACACAATGTGTCCACCGCAGTGGACATGAATACGTGTTTGATAAAGGATTTCTATGATAAAGGATTTTTTAAATGTGAAAATTATCAGATTAACCTGGAATATTTAAATCATTGGAAATAATTTGGGTTTGAATGGGTTCCTTGTCTAGCCAATCACGTTAAAAGCAGGGATTCTTAATCCCCCCCCCCTTGCCGCCTCACAGCAGTACAGTATGATGATGGTTATGGAATAAAATTTATACAATTACACAAGACGCGAATTACTGCATATTGAAACATAATTATCAGGATACCAAATAACCCATTTGTAATGCACTTGAAAATATAAAAGTCTTTATTAACGCATTTATTAACGATACGATACCATTGTTTTTTGGCTACATTAATAACGTTAATAATAAGAAAATTACACATTTCAGTTAGAGTTTTGTGAAAATAATTATGTAAAAACCTTCCCATTCAACGGTACGGACCTATTCACAACCCCAGTGTTAAGAACTCTTGCATTACAATGCAAAAACCGGTAAACTCTGGGAAAACACCAGACGATTTAAGGTGTTCACATGTACACGGTTTTGTCACTTGGTGGCGCTAAAGTACGAATTTTCCACGGCCGCTCATATGTTGTGGCGAACATCTTATGGATGTGTTTCAAAACCTATGACGTTTAATAATAATTAAAAAATCTATTTTGAAACCTGGCATCGCATTTGTAGGATTATAAACATTAATACCTAAGATTAATTTCCCCCTATAGATTACTCTGTCCTAGGACAATGAAGGATTACTGTCGGGTAATATATGGAGATTTTAATTTTATCTGGCCCGTAACATAAATCTAGGCATTGGTGATGGTCACTCCAAGCCAGTGGTTTAGCTGTATAAATATCGGCACCGCTGCTTAATGGCTCAATGACAGTCGTATCTTCAGCACAGCTCGATTCGACTGGATTCAATTCGCGCTCTGGCCCTGTGTGTGTTGAGTTTGCATATTCTTCCCGCACTTGCATAGGTTTCCTCTAGCTGCTCCGATTTCCTCCCATCGTCCAAAGACATGCGGCTGCGGTCAACTGCATGGCGTCTCCGTATTACCCCTGCAGTGCGAGCACTGTGCGATGGATCTAGGATACACCCGGCTTTACACCGCAGTCTCTTCCAGGATACACCCGGCTTTGCTACCCGGGTTTGTTTCATAGGAGAGGTTTCAGCCTTACAAACGGCTGTAAACTGGCCGAGTGGTTCTGGAAAATGAATGAATGTAATTTAGATAACAGAACCCTGACACAACTTGCAATTTTGT
This sequence comes from Chitala chitala, assembly GCA_025773905.1. Classification (NCBI taxonomy): domain Eukaryota; kingdom Metazoa; phylum Chordata; class Actinopteri; order Osteoglossiformes; family Notopteridae; genus Chitala; species Chitala chitala. The sequence goes on from JABJVR010006407.1 coordinate 7,727, forward strand.
ATCATGGCATGAAAACGCCGTTTTGGATAGTCACCTCCGGATTTTTCAGATAATTTTTTAAGGACGACCACAAGATGTCGACAACAGCATCTACAAATCACACTACCGGTGAATTAGCTCGCGCCTATCGTGATTTTACTAACAGCACGTGTGTTCTTATATGGAGCTGTACAGCGGATTCAACGAATATTTATGCTACCTGCCGAAAACACACTGTACTATACAAAACCCTGTCTGAACAGCAACTAAAATCCTTTCAGAGCAGCTCACACACAAACGGGAGAACAACAGGGAAATTCCAGAAATGGTGGAAACAATACATAAACGCATGCACACACGTAGGATCTTACATTAATTAGATTACATGTTAAAGCTTCAGACATACAAAACACAAGGAATCATTTGATTCACCTAGACAAGAAAGTGAAAAATCGGCTTTGTGAAACACTTTCCTAGTGTTTCAGTGAAGCATTCATCAGAACCGGATTTATTACAAAATTCTACTAATAGAGTATTACACATTATGGATAAAAATTATACACTGTACCAAAATGGGCAGGATTTATAATTCTAGTTCTCAGAGCATGCATATATATATATATATATATATATATATGCATGCTCTGAGAACCTTGAGAAATACCAAGGGCTGAAAGAAGGTGAAGGAAACAGCGGTCCCCGTGGTAACTGGAACACTCGGGGCGGTGACCCCCAAACTGGGAGAGTGGCTCCATCAGATCCCAGAAACAGCATCTGAGATCTCTGTCCAGAAGAGCGCAGTCCTAGGAACAGCTAAAATACTGTGCAGGACCCTCAAGCTCCCAGGCCTCTGGTAGAGAACCCGGCAAGTATGGAATTTTTTTTTAAATATATATATAAAAATCAATTCCAATTTTGGAATGTAGGTAATAAATTGCATACAGTAGGTTGTATACATATGTATAAGCCTACACACAACAACCATTTGTAGACATCCCGCGTCACATACTTAGGCCCCCCCAAAAAAAATTTTATAAAAAATAAATAAATAAAACAGTGACAGAACCAACTTGCCATTTTATTACTTACAGACAAACACACACAACACACACACACACAGAGCTGAACTAAAGACCTGAATCCCTCATTTGGAGGACTAGCCAGACTGTTGTCTTAACTACTGGGGGGTTGGGGGGGGGGGTAATTCACTGTGGTGGTTTATACTCCACTAATACAGATATGACGGGTTTACAGACATCAGTCCACAGAGACGGATGAACTGAATCTATCACATGTTCCACTAAAAATCCATGTTTCCATTTCAAGATTTGTCTGCACAGGTCACAGTGGCAAAGATTTTTCAGATTTTGTAGTTAAACAAAGAAGTTTAAGATTGTGGTCGGTTGTATTCATTTTGTATAATTCATAAAGTCTGGTATTGAACCATCACAGTGAAATATGAAACACGAGCATTTCTGGTTCACCAGCATTACAGTCACTTGATTCTTTTAAAAAACACAGAAATCTGTATGTGTTTACTAATTACTGATTATACTAGTTATCATTTTGAATTTCTGTTCTCAGTTCAAACCTCCTTTGGTTATTCCCATAGCATCTCCAGTTTTCTGCGTTCCATTTTTGGGTTGATCCACATCTCTCTGTAGTTGGTTTTATAGACTACACAGTAATTGGGCACCCATCTCTTGAAAAAGAATTTAAATTTAATTAAAGCCACACTTCTCTGTGACCCATTCCCCATCTGATCAGTCGACCACTGCGGTACCCTGAAGGTGAGACGGGGTGCGATGCAGCTGGGGGGGGGGGGGGGATGAGGGATGATCACAAAAGTCAACATCTGTGCTCACAGTGCATGTTTCAATGTGGCCGAAAAAGAGCATCGCTACTGTAGGCTGTGCAGAAAACCCCTTCACTATGGCCTGAGCATGCAATGTAACACACACACACGCACGCACGCACGCACGCACACACACACACACATACACTCGTGCATGTGCATGCGGCAGACACACATTCTTGCAGACATTATTCTACATTCCTCTAGTATAGATGTTTATTTAGTCTTGGGACTGGAAACCCTGTGTGGTTATGAGCATCATCTCCCACCACCTGCCCCCCCAACACCCCACGCACCCTGTTCCCTCATGGTTCCCTGTTCCAGTACAGATCAACTTTCCACAAGACAAGCGCATATTTGGACTGCACTCCTGGGTATGCCTCTGACCGTGTGGCTCTTTATCATAGGAGCATGCTGTCCTTGGCCCCACTGACACATGGGAGCAGTTCAGCTTGAAGTGGAAGGGTCGGTGCTAGAAAAAATAAAACAGCACTGGGGTTTTTCAGCATGTCCAATTCATCAACGCCGACAGGATATGAATAACTTTCGTCTTTTTTTTTCACCCTCATGACTGAGGTTCTGTTCTTGTTCGCTCATCTGTTCTGTAAACCGTCAGAGAGGCTTCACCAGACCACTGACCAGAGCGGACGAGGTCACGTTTATCTCCACTGATGACCAATTTGCCAAAAAACAATATGTGAGAACTATCGACATAACACTTTTGTTTAATAGCAAGAGACACTTGCAGAGGTAGAACATCATGGGTTGCCTGAATGAGGCGTGTAATTTGTGTCACCTGTGTGTTTGTGTGGAAGGACTGTTTACTCTGATGTCCGTAGTGGAGAGGTGGGCTGTCCCAGCTGCCTGTTGAAGCATCCCTCCCAGCCACTGAATGCAGCTCACTCCCTTGCCCGGCAGTGAGTTGACATTGTGGGGGGAATCGGAAGCATGCGCCCAGACCCCCATGACTGACTGAGGCTCCTCTGCCCTGGTGTAGAGGGGGAAGAGCCAGAGACATTCAGCCAAAACAAGAACGTTGTTATCTTTGCACAAGGAGGACCATTTTCAGAGCATTCAGTATGACCCATCACTGTATGTTTCCCCCAGTTAGGTGAACATGGCATTCAGTAATGTGACGTGTTAATTTATAAAAGGTATTCTGACACTGATGTTTATCAATATAGTATTTTTTCATTCAACAATACAATGAGGTCAACAATAGGAAAAATGGTCTGGTGAAGTGAATTCAGTGCAAATCATGAGGGGACAGTGTAGAACCAGTGAGAGGCCAGTGACAGATTAGTGTAGAACCAGTGAGAGGCCAGTGAGGAGTGGCCAGTGACAGATCAGTGAGTGGCCAGTGACAGATCAGTTAGGGGCCAGTGACAGATCAATGAGTGGCCAGTGACAGATCAGTGAGTGACCAGTGAGGAGTGGCCAGTGGCAGATCAGTGAGTGGCCAGTGACAGATCAGTGAGTGGCCAGTGAGGAGTGGCCAGTGGCAGATCAGTGAGTGGCCAGTGACAGATCAGTGAGTGGCCAGTGGCAGATCAGTGAGTGACCAGTGAGGAGTGGCCAGTGGCAGATCAGTGAGTGGCCAGTGACAGATCAGTGAGTGACCAGTGAGGAGTGGCCAGTGGCAGATCAGTGTGGGGCCAGTGACAGATCAGTGAGTGACCAGTGAGGAGTGGCCAATGACAGATCAGTGAATGACCAGTGAGGAGTGGCCCAGTGACAGATCAGTGAGTGGCCAGTGACAGATTAGTTAGGGGCCAATGACTGATTAGTCAGTGACCAATGAGGAGTGGCCAGTGACAGATGAGTGAGTGGCCAGTGACAGATCAGTGAGAGGCCAGTGACAGATCAGTGAGGGGCCAGTGACAGATCAGTGAATGGCCAGTGACAGATCAGTGAGTGGCCAGTGACAGATCAGTGAGAGGCCAGTGACAGATCAGTGAGGGGCCAGTGAGGAGTAGCCAGTGACAGATTTAGTGAGTGGCCAGTGGCAGATCAGTGAGTGGCCAGTGACAGATCAGTGAGTGGCCAGTGACAGATTAGTGAGTGGCCAGTGACAGATCAGTGAGTGGCCAGTGACAGATCAGTTAGGGGCCAGTGACAGATCAATGAGTGGCCAGTGACAGAACAGTGAATGGCCAGTGACAGATTAGTGAGTGGCCAGTGACAGATCAGTGAGTGGCCAGTGACAGATTAGTTAGGGGCCAGTGACAGATTAGTGAGTGACCAGTGAGGAGTGGCCAGTGACAGATCAGTGAGTGGCCAGTGACAGATCAGTTAGGGGCCAGTGACAGATCAGTGAGTGGCCAGTGACAGATTAGTGAGTGACCAGTGAGGAGTGGCCAGTGGCAGATCAGTGAGTGGCCAGTGACAGATCAATGAGTGGCCAGTGGCAGATAAGTGTGGGGCCAGTGACAGATCAGTGAGTGGCCAGTGACACGTCAGTGCAGGGAAGCACGCAGCTGCAGTAGAGTCTTTTCTAGAGCTCTGTGATTATCAAATTTGTGCGAATAACCTTTTTCAAACCACGAGCCACACTGGAAAGCGAGCTGGTGATTAAGACAGTGACGTGTGACAAAACTCAATGGCCCTACGGCTGATCTGCAACAAAAAAAGGCCAGTATAATGAGAGATTTGCTTTTAATCAATCACCTACCCAAGAAGTTAGTGATTTTAACTGCAATTCAGCCTTGTGATTAGTTATGACCATTGTGTCTTGAAATATGAATGTTGGTGTTTGGTTGCATGAGCCTGCATACTTTTACTTCTGTACTGTGTGTGTGTGTGTGTGTGTGTGTGTGATGGAGGGGTGGTGTTGGTGGCGGTTGAGTGTTCTTACATGGGGAAGACAGACGCCAGGCTGGGGTTGGAACGGATTCTGTGGTTGAGGGATTGGGTGTGGAGTGTGGGGGGGGCTGGAT
>JABJVR010006408.1:0-12493 GCA_025773905.1 Chitala chitala
TATCTTAACCGCTTATTCCTGGTGAGGGTCACGGGGAAACCTGGAGCCCATCCCAGAGCACATAGGGCCGCTTAAATCTGTATATATGTGTATTCTAAGGTGCTGGCCTCTTAAAGCTGTCTGTATGTGCTAACTAATCTCTATGTCCTTGCTGCTGGTGATGGTGGAACACAGATCGCGCTCTTGGATTCACTCTTACATACACGTTCAGTCTGAGTAAAACATTATACTCTATGATTCCTGACTGACCGATACCTCATATGTAGCACAAAGCAGAATTTCAGCTTTCTTACAATATAAAGTGGATACCCAGTAAATGAACAATCACACCACCATTATTACAGTTCAAGGGTCAAATAACAAACCCCTGGGTGTTTCACAGGTCCTTCTTTAACACCACCTCCAAGGAAGGGTAATCAATAGCCAAATAACCAAACGTTATTATAACGTAACAGACCAGTAATATCAGTTTTGAAAAAAAACATGCACATACACCCCTCTGTTCTTTAGAACACAAACTATCAACTACTTTTAGTCAAAACCAAACAAATACAATAAACATCGCAGAGGTCACACCCACATATATCCAATCTTAGTTCATTTCAGAAAAAGTTTAATATTACAGATGATTCATAACGTTTTAGTCAATGAATCCACACTTAAATCAGATTTTGTAAGTCAGGCTTTCCTTTATATGGGGTAAAATGCTAAGGAAATTTGATCCAAATTCCTCTTTTTCACTTTGCATCAGCACATTTATACAAACAAACTGGTTTTCCCAGAAAGCTATGCAAAGACTGGTGTTCCAGGAACTTTATTGATATCTCTGAGTCCAGTATGTACTCGTATCGGCAGGACAGGTGCCTTTGATATCTCTGAGCCCAGTATGTACTCGTATCGGCAGGACAGGTGCCTTTGATATCTCTGAGTCCAGTATGTACTCGTATCGGCTGGACAGACGTCTTTGATATCTCTGAGTCCAGTATGTACTCGTATCTGCAGGACAGGTGCTTTTGATATCTCTGAGTCCAGTATGTACTCGTATCGGCAGGACAGACGCCTTTGATATCCCTGAGTCCAGTATGTACTCGTATCAGCAGGACAGACGCCTTTGATATCTCTGAGTCCAGTATGTACTCGTATCGGCAGGACAGACGCCTTTGTAGATACTTTAATGATCAGCTCTGTACGCTATGAGGATGTTGTTTCGAAATGTTGTTTTGCTCAAATAACCACAGCAAAAGTTATTTCTTCTCGTCCGGTTTGTGTTATATTCATACATCTCACTCTTCAGTTAACTAGGATCTTCAGCTAATGTACTTGGTAAGAGAAGCTGAGGTGAAATGTGACAGATAAATATGATTTCACATTCTTAAAGTAGAATAGTCCTCACTGGGAGGGAGTGCCAGATCAGAAACACACCATCCTCAGCAAATTTTTACTTGTCATTACTGATAACCACCTTAGCTGTGAAGCAACAAGAACACATGAATTTCCATTAAACATTATATCACACCAGTATGTACTCGTTACTATAGCTATATCACACCAGTATGTACTCATTACTATAGCTATATCACACCAGTATGTACTTGTTACTATAGCTATATCACACCAGTATGTACTCGTTACTATAGCTATATGACACCAGTATGTAGTCGTTACTATAGCTATATGACACCAGTATGTAGTCGTTACTATAGCTATATCACACCAGTATGTACTCGTTACTATAGCTATTGATGCTGTTAGGGTATCAGCTGTAATCATATCTACATAAGATCCCATAACACACAGGTTACAGAAATGCCTTATTTTCTTTCCACAACCTAACAAAGAACTATAGAAACCACCCCCGGTATCACCATTTTAATACACCGTGTGGCTAGTTTAAAATACTGACTATTATACTTTCATAATTGTGCAGTATTGCCAATATTAGTATCATATAATCCATATTTTTATCTTGTTTTTCCTCCTTTACAATTTTACTGCAAGTCAGTTAAAGGAAGTAATATTTAAAAACCTTATTTCATAATCAGTTATTTAATGTCACCCATCAAATAAATCGGACCAAAAAACGAAGCTAGCGTGGATATATAAATAGCACCGGCGTGTGCTATTGTTCCAGCTCTGAGTTTCCTTCATGTCTTCTGTTCAGCTGCACCTGCGGCCACGGCTGGAATTGGGGGGGTGGGGGGTGTAGTGCGAAGGGGAGAGAACAATGGCAAGGCCATCAGGAGGAGACGGGCCGAGACAGTGAGTCTGCACAAGGCGCGGGCCGTCCAGCCCGTGGGGAAACCCAGCACAGACACAGGCACACACAGGAAGGGGCCTCTCCAGACCACACCGCACAGCCACTGAAGAAGAACAATGGCGGGTGTGGGGGTGGAGTGTGTCTGGGCCCAGCACCAGCACACGGGACCAAACATACGCCCAGCCAAAGGGACGGCCCGTCCCTGCAAAAGAGGAAAGCAGACGGTGGCCCTGGGGATAGGCCTAGATCATCACAGCATCCTACTCTGAATACGCCAAAGAGCCAGGGAAACACAGTGCGATTCTCTGGACCAAATCATAAAAAACCAAATATAAATAAGGTAACATTGAGACAGGAGAAGGAAGAGATGTGTTCTTTTGTACATGCTTTTAATGTGGCTCCTGATACACCCTTGAGATGTCCTGAATGTCAGAGGTTAGCTGAAATAGAAGACTGTAACAAAGTTCTGTTAGGGCATAAACCTAAAATAACCCTGCAAATATGTTTCCCCCATATTCAAAATGCAAACGGATTCAAAAGCCAACAGAGCATCTCAGCAGATTTGTCATCTTTTCTGACCCGAATGATTTAGGTGAAAGAAACAAGCTTTAATTTCACGTCCCGTGACTGTTCCCTGAATTACTTGCTGATTCGCTCTTTTATGATGGGCACGCGCATAAATAACTCCAGAATGGCAATCTTCAGGAAAATGGCCAGTAATGCCGCCTTTGTCTCCGGGATGGACTGTTGCCCAGTCTGCCTCCTGTGGAGCCAGAGCTGTCATCTCATGTGACCTTGAGCTAAGAGAGCGTAGCCTGTTCTAGAGGTCACACATAATTGACATTTTTAAGGACAATCAGTCCTTGAAAATCCATGAAGTTCCAGCCCTTGCAGTCTCCTACATAAATCATTACCGAAACAAATTCTTAAGACTAACTCGACATGCACGTTTTGTGATGCAGTCAGAAGTTTTTATCTAAATGATCAAAGTTTAGTTTGTGCTGTACCTGTTCGTGTGCTTCACGTAGATCTGTCTGTGAACTAGGGGAATGTCCTCAGGTGTATAATGTAAAGAATGATAAGTGTCAGGCTGTCATATTCTTGCAAACAAATGGGCATGAGGTTGTGTTCTGATGGATGCAGCTTCTTACAATGGTTTTGTCTGACTGAATGTCAAACCATAATCGTAGTGGTCTCTGTCATCTAAACATACACACAACAGATTAGCATGTGAACAGCACTATGTTGTTTTAGCTGAACATTCTGTATATTTCCATGCCGGTATTTTGTGCCAAGCAGTCAGTTGGTTGCTACCTAAACTGGAAATAAATATTATTAATCCAGGAACTGAATAATATACTCCCAGTAGATCTCCAAGCGCCACTCTCTTTTTGTGGTAATTTCCTTAATGGCTTCACTTGCATTTCTTTTGTCACTGATTGAAGCACTCAAGCACCTTGAAAGAGTTTGCAGAAGCTGGCAGCTGCTTTTGACACCAGAGTAGAAGAGTGCTTGATCAAGCTGAAACGAAGAGAGAATGTTCAGCTCTTGACAGATGAGAAAGCTGAACTCCTGTAAAAGCAGAGCTAGAAGACGTAATTTAATTTCTTTAAGGTGACGTACTGAATGGCCATTTAGACACCACCTCTCGTGCATGTTTATTTCACCATATTTCGTTTTTCATGTGGTACGGTTGAGTGCCATATGAAAGTAAAAACCTTTTAAAGTAAAAATTTTCATGTTACTTCATCTATTCAAAAAAACCACATTAGGATGTATCATCAGAATGCTAGTCTGACACCTAGGACCAATAAGGAATCTCAACTAATTTTGTTAGAAAAAAAGGTTAAATCTGGGCCTTTTAAGTTTACCAAGAATATAAATTAAAGCCTCATTCTGACTGAGTTCACTCACCATTTACTCCTACTCAAATTAGCAGCATGTTGTCTTTTGCATATGGAACATAATTATATCCTTGATAGCTAAATCTAAAAAGCTTACCGTCTAAGAGGCTGTGAATATGATTCCCAAGGGCATTGATGAAACAGTGTTGCTGCTATGGGCCTAACTTTCTCAAAACATGCCAAGCACTGTCTGCTAATTTTATAATTACTTTTTCGCTACTAATTTAATACACCAATATAGACCTCTTTAGCAACAGTTTATCAGCATAGGTTCTGATGTTAACATAGCCTACACCCACCACATAATCAAGCTCAGTACATTACTACTGACGTGTGTACATCCATAAAATGGTTTGTACCATTTCCTGTTCAAAGCAGAAGCCCTCATTACTGTGCACTGCAGATAGCCTTCCTGTCACCGTAGACCATAAAGGCTGGACAGTCTGTCTGCCATGTTGTCTGTGCACATCAAAGTATCTACCTCTGTAGCTAAGAGACAGGAAGAGGGAGGGGAAAGACAGCAGCCACATCAGGCATAAAAAGACTAGGACAACTGCCACCTAAATATTTACCTTTCTGTTTTTGGACAATCAGACGTCTGTAAATATCAAAAATGATAATGCCTGTTGTGGAAAATATGAGGACAGGAAAATTATGAACTGTTCCACATGTATATAGTATTTAATTTATTATCATTTAAATTGACCGTATTTTAAAATAAAAATGAAGTAAATTTAAAAATCCACCATTAATGTTTCAGTTGCAGCATGTGGTATTCACTTATGTTGTGCTAATAAAATTACAAAGTTAATGCATGTGAAGGCAAAGACTGAATATTATTTTGATTCGCTTGCAAGAGTGGGTGTGTATTTCACAATACCATAGTGCCACTTTTCCACCTCCACAAAGGGAGGTCTCACCTGGGGGAGAAGGGGGGTTAAAAAAGTGCCACTCTCAGTTTCAGGGCTGGGTTTCCTGAGAACAAAGTGGAAGGACAGAGCGAGGGTCAGGTGATGTGTCACAGCATGCCTCCACAAACCGGCTTGAACCAGTAATATGGAATACCAGACCAATAGGATTAACAGACACCACTCCTGAACACATCCTAAACTAACAGTGCAAACGTCTCCCTAAAGCGGTAATGAAGCAGTAAGTTTTAAAAATACTTTGTAACAATTTGAGTACTATCGATATGAATTATTTCATCTGATTTCATTAAACAAGGGCACTTTTATGCAAATATAAAAAAAATTCTGGGATATAAAGTCTAGCTGTGTCTTAAAAACAGAGAAGCAGAAAATGCTATAATGTTTTTTAACCTTTCCAAGAATAAAACTTCAAATAATGAAAACCTGGTGAGATACAAACATTCTCATTGTGTCAGCAATGTTGAAATTGCTGCAGGCTTATCTCTGTACAGGGAACAGATGTAGAACACCTTACACAAACACTGGTATGCTGGTGGTTTCATCCTACAGACTGGTTTGAGCTGGTCAGATAAGCCTTAGGCCGGGAAACTGGGTGAATGCAAATGACCTCCTCTCTATAATGATGTCTCCTCTAAACACCTTCATCTCAAACACGTTGAATTAAAACATCTTGTCATGCCAAGATTATTAATTTGACATTATGGTACATTATGCTAAAAGACAAAGTATAATATGTTTTCACATCCAAGGTTTTTCTCCCTTTTCTTTTTACTTTTAAAATTATCAGCTACACAATGAAATCCTCAAATAAAATCACTCATACAGATGTTGCAGCATGTGCCTAAAGCAATATACAATATACATCAAATCAAGATACCAAACACGAAAACTCCATGTGTGCATTTCACATAATGTTATTGTTTTAAGCGTCTAATTTATAACATAGAACATTGTTCCAAACAGGCATTTGCTTACTGCTGGCCTTGTTTAAGTGTTTTGCGACACACTGCCTGCCCTTGTGTTTTGTCTCCTCCTCAGTGACGTATGGTTGCCTTTTGTGTGTAAATGATTGAACCTGTATATATCATAGAGATTTGTAATGAAATTCAAGAATCAAAACACCTGCATAACACTTTTTTAGTTTTCCATCAGATCTTTGTTTACTTGCCTCCTTTTGCTAATATTTTTTTTCTATATAATATTTTATGACGTTTTATTAGAATGTAAGTAAAATTGTTGTGTACATAAAACAAGTTTTACAAGATATTTAGGAATGACGTACCAGCTTTTATACCACTATTACATAAGAGCCTGTTATTAACTTGGCAGTGTTGCAGACATAGATAAGTGAACTGAGCAATAAAGAAGCTATAATTTTATTTTATTTTTTTACGTGAATTTGTTTTAGTGTACTCCAGTGTTAATTTTTGGTAGTTCATCACGGAACGATTTGGACAATCAACAGACATTTATTACAATGTTTTCCATATAATTTATTAAAACGGCAAAAGTGAAATGCCTGGTATTTGATCACAATGTTTCATAACAAAATAATTTAGTGGTCACTAAGAACAGATTCTTTTAAAAAGTTTAAATGAGACATAAAAAGGCATTGAACTGGTTCTCACAAAACTGAGGCATATTTCAAGCAATTTGTCGTGCAACAGTCAAAAGATTATTTTGTGCACCATCTTTGGGTCACCTATAAGGTGCATTTTATCTTGCGCATTCAAACAAATGCATATTGAATGGTAAAGGAAGTCTTGGATCTCTTTCTTGTCAAGCACCCGTTGTTAGTGCTACGTGTTCAGTCTATTAATTCTGTCCCATCGGCAGCTGTAGGATCAGTACCGTCCTCTGGTCCTGCCGATTAGCCAAAGCAGTTGCGTGTTGTTTGTAACAGTTCTTTGAATGTCGCTTGCGTCGTCCTAAGTCCCGCTGCAAACATTTCCTCCGCCTCAGTGATGTTCCTGACAGCGGCCAATTTTGAACATGCTTGTGTTTCGTTGTTCATCAAATGAGCTGAGTCACGTCCGACCGTGAAACTCAGCGAAGTTTTAGCCACTGCCGAATGACGCCGGCGATCTGGAGGAACTTGTCCTTCTTCCTCTGCTTTAGTGCCATCAGCGCTTTAGATGTCTCCTCGGGATCATGAGCATAGGAGAAGATGCTTCTTACCCTCTCCTCCGCCTTCATGTCCCCGGTTTTCTGAAACAGCTTCATCAGTGCATCTTGACTGACGTTTTCGAATATGTTTGCCACAGCCTTCTTGCGGTTGGCTGTGTCAAATTTGTTCCCGTTATTGGAAGGGCTCACCCGACGACAATCTGAAGACACGTACGTTGACATAATTCTGGACTTTTTAGCGTGAGCAGTAAAGTGTGCGCTTGTCGCTCCCGCTTCTGATGCGGAGCTGTGTAGTCATCAGTTTCAGGATGGAGTCATGAGTGTGAAGTGCGCCTTATAAAGGCACGCTGGAGCTGCCACAAAGTGCGTCACTGGTCGTGTCCTCCACCCCGCCTCATGTCCAACCAGGAACCCTGGCGCTGGATAGAAGAAGAAGGCGTGCTGTGCAGAAGCAAGACAGATGATGCCGCTGTTATAATGTGTGCAAAAAAACGTACCTTAATAAGAAAATACAACGTTTCCCATATAATACTGAAGATTTAGTTTTTGGTAGAGGTCCATTGTCAAATTGAGTAAAAACACTCAATAGCGCCAATGAGTCTAACATTAAAAGCACAAAACGTGGTGACGTTGCGAAGCAGGTGTCGCCTAAAAGTTTCCTTGTGGGCTTCAAGCACCGGCAAACATTTGCGAGGTATTTGTGGATAATGATGATTTTTGTATCCGTGTGACTAAGAGTGGAATAATTATACATACTCTTAGTATAATCATGTTATACATTTCCAAAACCTTGGTGTCCTTAACAAAGTTAACACAAATTTACGAACGTTTGCTCTTGCGTCTGTTTGTGATCGAAATCATTATTTTAAACAGGATTTACACGTTTATTTTTGTCAGTAACACGATCACTAAACTGTGAAGTAGACGTCTTTTAGTACTTTTTATTTTAATTCCTTATAGAAAAGGAACCCCATTCCACATGATCTCCAATTTTCTGAACCTTTGAGTTATTTTCATGGAATTTCCAACCGGTTCAAAGTGAAACCAAACAAAGGTAACATCGCTGTCTTCCCTGAATACTTTGCTTATAGATTTTGTTTCAAATATTGATTGTTGTAGCTTTCTGGTACAAGCGTACGTAAGCTGACCATCGATATTTTCAGATAAAACAGTAATTTTAAATACAGCCGCAAGGCGTGTGTGCTTCGTTGGCTTCCACGAAAACACAAAGGTTGACCTAAAGTTACACGGCGATTGCAGGATGTCTGCATGGGTCATTTCCGTATAGAGATTTTCATGTTACAATACAGAAAACTTATTGTATATATAGCTCTGTCATTGTTTTGACCATTGAGTCCGCATGTATAATAATAAAAAAAATGGCATTCTGGCAAAAAAAAGGCAAAAAAAAGATTAAAAAAAGAATTTTTGCTGGGGTTTACAAGTAAAAGTATCTCATTAATATAATCCATGACAAGTTTTTTTTTTTTCATTTATAAAACATTCACGAATTACTTTAGTACCTGTAGTTTTAAAATATATTTTTAAAACTCAGACAATTCCTGAATAATTGGGTAATCTTAAATGTGGGTTACAAGATAGTTGCTCTTTCCCTCTGAGTAACCGTTATATTTTAAGATGGTTGGTATGCTTCTAAATGTGAAATGTGCTTGTTTCTGGTAAATGTGTTTTTCCTTCTAAAAGAAATGCCATAAATAGCATGAGGGGGTTACTACTTTCTCTTTCCACCCCATACAGCTGGCCAGTTATTTTGTTTTTTGTTTGTGAAAGTAATGACCTGGAGTGTAACTCGGATGGTGTTTGGTGTAAGAGTGGTCCTGCTGACTAGTTTTGGAATTAATCATCCATGTCCTGTAAACAAACTTTTACAGATGTTTTTTTTAAGGTCTTGCAAGGTACTTGAAACTTGTAGGTGTTTTACAGAAAACATGTCATTTTCAGTGTTTTTGCTATACTATGGGTTTCATCAAAACTTTTCAAATGCTATTCTAAAGTTAAACCTTTTTAGGTGAAATGTTTATTCATTAGTGGTTCAGTTTGGCATATTGTGGCTGTATAAGACCTTTGTTGCTGAAATGTTTAGCAACAGTGTCATAGCAACAGTGATTGAGTGCCTGGAATCAGTGTAGATGAAGCTGAACAATGCTAATATTCCCATCTTCACATTTTGTCCACCATTGTTTTTCCATCTTCCAGCACTTGAGTTGGGCAAAACTCCCCACCTAAGAACACCCAGGAGAAATGCAGTGTGGTGCCAGAGGAGGAAAGTACAGGTCAGAAACATAACCACTTGAAAATTTGTCACACCACAGCAGTAAGAGCTGTGGAGCACAGACAGTCCCAAAACAATACGATTTCCCTGCAGGGAAACGGAAACGGTGGCCCCAGGTGCCGACCCAGTCCTGCTGACGATAGGCTCCAGATGTTGCCAGAAAATTATAATAGCAAAAGAAAAAACAAACTAAATACAGCTGCAGATTTTGTCACACTTACCTTCACAAGCAAAGAGTAGTAGGCAAGCAGGTTGGTCCTCATCAAACAAACACCTATGTGTGTGTGTTTTTTTTTCTCTAAAATCAGAATAACTGTGGAAATGCTGGCTATGAGTATTGTTGAAAGCAAAAAAAGTGTGTTTGTGAATAACAAAGCTGAAACATTTTAATTCCAATAACAGATCATGCTCCTATGTCAGTACAATAACCTGGTACATAGTGTAGGAAGTGCTGACAGGATGAGACAGGCCTGTTCTCACAATTCTGTCAGATAAGCTGACAAAGCGATTGTTTGCATTCTTTGATAGCAGCACAACTTTTGAGGAACGGCATGGTCGATGCATTGTGACAAATCACCAACATGCCCTTTTTATGTTTTTTTTCTTATATTGACAAAGATAAATCAAAGGGAATTTAATAGAAGAATTTTTGAGCAAGGAGACAAAGTCACTAAATGCACGGACATAACGGTGGCCCATTCAACGGCTAGGCACACGGTTCCCAGGCAGATTCACAGTCATTATCACCTGGTTTCAGGTGATTATAACCAAAACCCACAAACAGCTGTCAAGGTGTCATCAGTTTAACTCACAGGGTTTATATACCTGCTGCTTCCATCCAGTTAGGTAGAACTGAAGAGGCCTTTCAGATAAGAGGTGAAGTATCTGAAAATCTTTCAAGCAAGTCCAGTCCAAGACCAGGAGTTTAATGTTGGTTCAGTGTCTAAACAAAAGCATGTAATGGTGGCTGGTTCAGTGGCTAAATACAGGGATGTAATGGTAGCCAATTTAATGACTGAATACCTTTGCACAAGGTACTTAAATAAGATTGGGTATCTTACTAGAGCAGTCTTGTGAATGAGTATAAAATGTTTCTTTTCACTAAAGCACTAGTTATGTCATCAGTGTTCTGTGAAATTGAGGTTTGACTGTAGATGAGACCTTTATGTTGCAAATATAAACTATCTTTTATAATGTCACTTTTAAAAAGGCTTCTGTACATCAGGTAATTTTCCATATTAGGCCTGTTGTTACACGTTTTTCTTTATTACAATTTTAGACAATGTAATGATGCTGATAATTTTGTTTTTCAAGGTCCAACCAAACCATTATCTAATCTTTGTCTCCTTAATCTGACCCTGACCATGAATTAAATAATTTGTGTAATTTTCAGTGTTTTGTAGTTAGACCACAGCGCTGGATTTCTTTTGGTGGGGTTATTACATGTATGAAGTACACACACCTGTCAGTCACTCAGCAGCTCACAGTGTAGTTAGTTTCATTCTGTCATCAGTGAATTCTGCATTAGCTGACAAACCTTGTCCAGTTTCCTGTCATTGTCACTGGACACACTTTTAAGTGTAGCGCATTGCAACGCCACAATAGCCTAACAATAATCACAAAATTTCTGAATTGTTGTAGTTGTCTGGAGGGCATGTGTCATAATTGCATTCCATAAATTTCAGAAATTTTTTTCAAGGACATGTTTTGCCAGAAAGAAAAAAGGTCACATAATTTGTGTTTTATTATTTTACACATATGTGTGGGTCTCAGCATTCCTGATGACCACATTTCTTTTAATCACTTGCTTCAGCATTGTGACATTTTTCTATTAGATTTACTTTGTTCAGGAATAATTTATCCTTTTATATGGTATTAACAGAAATTGATATCAACTGGTGTAGGAAATACGGTTTTTCTGAAGAACTTTTCTGAGTTCTGTCTCTCTCCTGAACTATTTTTAAACCAAATAAATGTTATTTCCTGTGCTTTGTTGCATATTATTTGGAGATTCATTTGTAAAGATGATTTACAAGAAAGACTGTTTGGGTGAGGGAGGGTGCTGTCTGATAAAATTTGACAAAGAAAATGAGCTAAAAATAAAACGCAGCAGACAGGATCCACCAGAGGCACGACCCCTGTTTTATAGAGTGGATGTTTGTTTTTATTAGCAGTTACACTCGTTAGGAAGGAATGCTCGCTGACGAGAATATAAGGGTCCATGTGCAAGACTGGGCACAGCACACTGACCCCACAGCTATGTGTTTATACAAACATTCTACTTAGAATGCCATTGTGACACTGGGCACTGGAGTCTGGCTGCAGTCTACATGAGTATATAATCTTGTAGCTTGATGGGAATGTTCCGGAACTGTACCAAGATTAAACTACGCTGGCCCGCCGGCGTGGGAAGGGTCCCAGTGTCCCTTGTGTGAGACAAGAGGAGCTATGTGGTCAACCCCAGACTAAAAGCCATTTTCATTCTTCCCGATTCCAGTCCAGGTTCCTCATGGTCCTGAAACGTCATATCAGCAGAAAGCCGTTTTTCCACTATTTATACCGAGCCATTGATTTCCCAGTAGAGCTGCAGTTTTTGTAGAAGCAAAAGCACTTCTTCATTTCCACACACGCCACTCATTCAGTACAAAACTACTGCATCATACTAGGCATTGACTTTTACAAATAACATTTTATTTAGCAAATAGTGTGAATTCAGGATTTTTAGGAGCATATGTGGTAAAACTGACCAATACATTTTTTAACTAGCATGTCAGGGAGGAGAAAGTGGCTTCAGTCTAAACAGAGTGTAGTCTGCCTTCTCGATAAAACAAAAGGTACAGGAAGTGACAATCTGATTGGTGCAGTCCGCGATGACACAAGCACTCGAGTTTCAGTTAGTGCCCTAGGCTGGGTGTGTGTGTGTGTGTGTGTGTGTGTGTGTGTGTGTGTGTGTGTGTGTGTGTGTGTGTGTGTGTGTGTGTGT